>CM028361.1:9206661-9461661 GCA_016624345.1 Platycodon grandiflorus | reverse complement strand
TCAAAAAAAAAAAAACTTTCATAATTTCTATAAGAAAAGAGCCTAGAGAGTTTAGATACATCATGGGGAATGCCAAGGAAGATGACAAATATATTTCAATCGTTCATTAAAGATATTTTATTCTAAGGAACTGGAAATATATATACGCCCTTCGTTTCAAGCAAATAGTTCATTATATTATTTTTAGATATTTCACTTAAAAAGTCCACTTTCAAAAATCATGCTTACAATTTTCATAATCTTTCATTTTTACCATTCATTTTGTAATTATGACCAACTCCAATGCTATTTATGTATTCCTTAATTATTAAACTTTTCAAAACGTGGTCTATTTGAGGAAGTATATATATATATATATATATATATATATAAGGTTTTTGTCAAGTGCAATTATAAAAAAAAAAATTAAGATACATTTATTAACTTCAAAATTAAATGGCATTTATATACTCATTTTCTTTGGTACATTCATTACTTTTACATAGGGTCTTATCAAGGTCGATGGGTTCCCATCCTTCTTTGTGTAATATTCTCTGCACATTTGTCCATTTTTCTAGTTCTTTCTTGTCTGGTAATCAATTTTGTCAAGGAATAAATTAAATCTAAACCCTAGCTCAATATTTTATATTAAAAGTTTGTAATTGTTTGTAACCTCTTGAGTATCCTTTCCTGTTTTTATTTTTCAATTTTACAATTGATTTTTTTTTTAATTTTTAAAAACAAGTGTGACTTGATAAGGTTATTATTATTATTATCCTTTATTATTTTCAATAACCATAATGACTTTTTAGCTTAAAACCACAAATTGCTATATATTCAAAAAATGAGGATGAAAATCAAAACGGAGCTGAAATATTAATAAATAAAAAAAGAAAAATTATATAAAAATGATTTATTAGCTTAAAACCATAATGACTCATGATTTATTCAAAGTGATTTAGACTTTGAATGTGCTTTACGGGCAATCCTTTCCATGGAATTTGAGGCATTTAGTTCTAATCACTTTTTTTACTCCTTTTGTTTCGCCAAATAGCCTACTTTTCATTTTTGAAAGTCAACATGTGACTAAATCAAATCAAAATTTAACATACTTAAACTATATTTTTAGAAATAAAATCTCATTCACTAAAAAAAAAAATTATATAAGGATACTATGAATTAAAACTTTTATGACTTTGTAACAACATTAAAGTTAGGGTAAATTACAAATAACCTCCTCAATTATGGGTTGAGTTTGAATTGCCCCCTTAACTACAGTTAAAGTAATGTACCCCCTTCAACTATTATATTTTCTTTAATCGCAGCTTTTGTTTAGACACTAATATTTGATTTGACGTAAAATACCCATATGATACTCATGTGATCATCTTCAGGTATTTATTGTTACCATAATGTCCTTTTGGTGTTTCAATTGACTATTTTACCATTATTGCTCTAAAGACCCTCATTATACTTAAAGATGGTAATTTTTTTTTATTTTGAATATTATGGTAAAAATAATACGTAAAGATGGTCACGTGAATCTTAGATGGTCAAATTTCGTTAATTCAAACGGTAGTGCCTAGACAAAAGGTGCAATTTAAGAATATATTATAGTTGAGGGGGACACATTGCATTAACTGGTAGTTAAGGGGCAATTCAAACCTAGCTCATAATTGAGGGGGTTATTTGTAATTTATCCATAAATTTATATAAATCGTCGGATATAACTTGATTAAGTTAACACAAAAAAGTCAAACGTAAACTATTTGATTGGGACGAAGAGAGTAATTATTGACAAATTTAATTTAGTTTGTTGGGCCGAGCAGAAGAACATTTATGTTACATTTTATTTCTTTTTCTGAAATGTAACCTTTTATCTATACATCACCTACCTTCAACAAAACTCAAAGATTTTTAATTTACATACCGTCAATAAAACTCAAACCTACGATTGCTAATTTACACGTATAAACAACAAATCTTTTGTAGAAGAGAATAGAAATGACGACTGAGATCTTAAACATCAAGAAAACATGACAATATTGTCCATGGATTTTGATTCGTATATTTATTGAATAGTCAAATTCCTCATGTGGGCACTTAGCAATAAAAAAATTGTTTCTAAGTTTGAGGACATTATAATTGAGAGGTACTAAATACAACACCCCTTTTATGCTAAATACAACACCCTCTTCGAGCAAATTTACTATTTTGCCCATGTTATAAATGAAAAAAAAAATTTGACAAGGCCGCGCCACCACTAGGCGATCCTATTCCAAAGAACCACCTAGACTAGGCGGTCCTATTCCAAACAACCACCCAGACTAGGCGGTCCTCCAGCTTCCATCCATTATTCCGTCAACTTTTTTTTTTTACACTTTAATACCCTAAAGTTAATATTTTCGTTAAAAAGTTAACGGAACTACAACACCCAGCCATGAGAACCGCCACCCCGGGTGGGTTTCTTCCTAGAGGACCGCCACCCCGAGGTGGGTTTCTTCCTAGAGGACCGCCACCTCGAGGTGGTCTTCTTCCATGAGAACCACCACCCCGAAGTGGTCTTACTTATTTTTTTTTAATAATTGAATGATGGGCAAAATAGTATTTTTCCAAGGAGGGGTGTTGTATTTAGCACTTTTTGGGTGTTGCATTTAGCACCTATGTTATAATTCATTGAGTATATTTCTTTCACATAACTAATTAAAGAGACAACTAAGAATTTTAACTTTAAATTGTTAGAATAATCATAAGGATTGTTAAATATAAATAGACCTATCACCTCCACCTAATAATGCTAAAGATTCACACTTAAAAGTATGTTTACCACTCATAACCCAGAAATAGAAATATTTAAGAATGTTTATTTATAGCACATTAAGTGAGTCTCAAAAGTTTTTTCTATTTTTTATTTTACAGTATATCTTTGAGAAGCTAGGAAATCAAGCTCGAATCATGGGATTAATAGACTAATCTCAAGAAGAGCAGTGCTAGTATAAACTCCCTGATCACGCCAAAAAGTGCTCTGGTGATCTGTCGGTGTCCACGTTTGCAGCTAGTCTTTGGTTAGGATGCCCCGGCTCTCAATAGGCACAAGTGTAAGTGGGACTTGTCCTCCGGTAGATACCTGAGATGAGGAAGAAGCACCGTTAGGGAGCTAGACGTTGGTCCAGCTAAAGCCCTCCGGTGAGAGAATCAGTTTATGGTAAGGTTAATGGTCTCCGGTGAGGATTCAGGCTGCTCTTTGGGAGTGAATGCTCTGAATGCTTTGGAAAGTTTGTAGTTGTGTGTGTTAATTTGAACTTAGACCATAAATGAAGGCTATCACCTTGTATTTATACTAGTGGAATGTTTGTTTGAGGCAAGTGGGACTGCCAGGTGTCGACCTGGGGTGAGCAGCCATGTGCCCATTTATGACAGCCGCAATATGTATTGATGAGCTTTAATGTGGAAGTGACCTGCTCTGGTGCAGAGGATAGAACTTCCCTAGAAGTGACCTTGACCTTCTAGATGCAGCTTTCCTTAGAGGGCAAGTAACTCTTTCGTCCAATGAGGTGGTAGATGGTGGCCCCGGGATAACGTAGTAGCATGTGGGCATTGAATGCGACAGCTTTTGTTGACTTTCTTCGCTTCCCGGGGTGGAGACCTCGGGGTCTTAGTGCTGCAGCTCGGGTCAAAGACCATGCGAGCTCTGTTATGTTCAAGTCAAAGGCGTGAGGGCTATCCCCGAGCTTCTCGGGGAGGTCGGGAATAGGCGGAGGGTAAACGTACCCGAGCTCCGGGTTATACTCCAAGCTCGGGGTGATGATTCCTTTCTTCCGGGCTCTAGATCAGCTCGGCCACGTGTCCCGCTAGTGCCACGTGGAAGGTGGATATTTTAGTATCTTCACTCCCCCTGTTCTAGGCAAAGAGTTCAGTATATTATTTTGAGAATGTTTTACTTTAAGAGTCAACTTTCAACAATTATGCCTTCACTCTACATAAACTTTTCAACTTTATCCTCCAAATGTAATATAAACATGTTGAGTATGCTTAAGCATTATTATAAATATAACAAACTTCAATGATACTTATATATTTCTTAATAATTAAACTTTTCAAACGTGAACTCTTTGGGTAAAACGGATGGAGTATATAAAAGTTCACCAATAGTCACCACACGAGCAAACCCCATTCATGAAATGATGAAAACGATTAGTATCCTAACAATGATTTCTCGTTCAGCAATCTTGGAGATTAGGTTGGCAGTAATGTGACAACCTCACAAGAATAAGCATTATTATTAATCCTAGTACTATTAGTGTCCTCACTATTATGCACTAAGATTATTATTAATAATCCTGTCTATTATAATAACATGATGTTTGGGAGCATCAGATGATCTAATCATGTGATTAATCTAATATGACGTTTGGTAGCAATATGATATGACTCAGTATTATTAATTTTTTCCAATAATAACCTTAAGATACTATTAGTGCCCTCACTAATATGCAACATGATTATTATTAATAATCATGTTTATTATAATAACATGACGTTTGGGAGCATCAAATGATCTAATCATGTGCTTAATCTAATATGACGTTTGGTAGCAATATGATATGACTCAGTATTATTAATTTTTTCCAATAATAAGCTTAAGATACCATCATCTAACTTAAGCATATATTGAGTATTTTTCAATTAAAAAGATTTTAAGAAGTATAACTTTAAAAAAAATAAATATGAACCATTAGGGTTGAAAAATTAAACATCAAACTTTTTTTCTTAACTTTTCATATACTTGAAATACTTATATTACAGTGCATGTTCAGCAAGTAAAGTTCACCAACTGCACTCTCCCATGACTCTATTTCATTGATCAAAGCTCAAAACAAAGAAATCATACAGCAAGAATGGCCCAGTACTGAATCCGCTACTTCCTGTGTGGATTTCTTTTTCTGCTAACCCTCGCCAACAGAAGCAAACAAAGCCAAAAGCGTAACCAATGTGAATTGACTCTTGTACACGTGGGGTGTAGATCAAAAAGCATAATTATCAACAAAACACCATCGATCCAAAGAGATTTTACATTTCTCAACTGAGCAAGATGACAATAGTACTACAACAAAAGAGAATTCCTAGAATAAAACAAATTTTATGTCCTTGGTCTTTCTTCCGAAAATCTTGGAAGTTGCACGAGTGAGTTGACTCAGGTGACACCTTCCAACCCTGACCAGTTCTGATCTTTGGGTACTACAGCTTCAGTATTTCCTTTTACCTCAATCGGCACTCTTTTGAACGAGTCAGCGTCTTCGGATGAACAGACTGTAAAATTTCTCTGCAGTGATGGTTCAGAGTTCTGGCCATCATCGGACTCCCCTGCATTACCAGAATGATTGCTATGAAGGGTAGACGATGAGAAACCTTGTTCATCATAATCAGGTTCTGAATCCATTTTCCCATCCAAGAATAGGCACACAACTGCGCAGTCATCCATCTTTGAAGTAGGATAGTTGGATTTCCATTCACGAGCAGCGGAATCAACCACAATCCTTGCAGCTGATGACCGGCTTGGAGCTGATGACACAATCTCCACCACTTCTTCATTGCTTAATACATCCCAAACCTGCAACAGGTTGATGGGAATGTTGAGAAATTCAACGAAAACACAGAAGTGAATCAAGTGATGGTAAATACAACCCAATAGATAACTCTCAGTATCTGAAGACACAAAATATAATTAAGACAAAATGACTATAACAACGTTAGAGAATATGAATGAATCTATAAGCCAACTTATGTTGCAAGTAAGAGATCGCCCATCATAATTACTCCATAAGAAAACAAAGTACATTTGATTGTGAAGAAAATATGAATGAATCTATAAGCTATCTGTAGTCCTGTTCCTTGAGCATGTTTCTTTGTTTCACGGGATTGGACTGGACTACAGAGTCGAACTTATCTACGCACTTATGTTATAGAGAAGGACAGCGGTACTTAAGATTCCCCCTCTTGTCACATGGAGATAAATCCAGGTGCACCAGTCATTGCATAACATTCCATCTGCAGTCAAGTTCTGCGCTACAAAACTACGAACTCATCTAAAAGCTTGTGCTTTTAGAGAGATGCTCCAAGAATGTAGACATGCATTAACATGGTTGACATACAGTGCTGGCCCTGAGATTTTGGGGGCCCTAAACGAACTTAAAAAATGGGGCCCCAACCTAAATAAACAAAATTTAAAAACTAAACTATTGATTAATCAAAAAAATAATCATTCATTGCAAATATAATATGCAAAATCTAAATAATCAAACCTTAAAACCTAATTGCCTAGTTAAAATTGAAAGAGATTTTGAAGTTTATCTTTGTTAATAATCTGTAAATTATTTTCAATATGGGAAAAGAGAAATTTCAGACGCAAAAGTGTCGGGCTTTAAAGTTGGGTTCGAGAGAACTTTTCCTGAAACCTAACATCCATGTCTCCGTTAGCATTAAAGCTGCAACTCATTGCCCCAATACCATAAGAGATGAGATGCCAGTTGATCGGAGAGTATACTTGTATACACCACTGCTACTATATATTATCGAAAAGTGATTATAAACTCAATTATTGATTTACTTTGAATCGTATGTTAAACTTAATCCTTATAAAAAATATAGACCTTTACAATTATACAAGCAAGAAAAGAATTTGAACTGAGAGTTGCAGGGCTTTAACTGGTTAGAGGGATCCCTTCAGCAATTACTCGATCAATACCACCCGATTGAGACTCCCATCGATGATCTTGCAGTTGCAGTCTTAGCAATCACTCGATCAATACCACCCGATTGAGACTCCCACCGATGATATTGCAGTCGCAGGCGTCACTTTCGTTCGCGAGAGAGAGACAATCGTGAGGTCGTCGCCAGAGAGAGAAACAAATTGATTGCCCTAGTTCTTTTCAGCGTGTTTTTGGAATATATATACAAGGGTATGTTTTGGTATTAAAAAAATTAGTGTCGCACTTTGCTTATCCGATCTATAATAATACCACTCCCACCCCCAAGTTAAATAACGAGAGAAAAAGCCGCTTATCCGGACCCCTCCTCTTATTAAGACGGAAGCCTAAAAACGTACCAAACATCCTTATTAATTATTATTAGTCCTATCCGGCCTCTTATCTGGCTACCAAATGGCCCCGTAGATTCTTAGTAATCCTGATAAGTGTCCTAGGCTTCGTGTTTATAATAGCAAAAGCAATAGCCAACTTCTCACTATGAATAGCCAGATGGTTTTCCTTATCTTCCTCCTCTACATCATGAAGAGTAGAGTCCGTCTCCGGAACATAACCTGCCTCTCTCATCTTCCCAACTAATACATCTAACGCTTCATTAATCTCTTTCGACTGCAAATGGGATTGGTCACCAGCAAGAAAGGTGTAGACCCGATTATTGAGCTCAACATTGCTAACCCCAGGCATTTTCTTGATTCCTCTCCCCTTCATAGGTGATTGAATTGCTGCAACATCTTTCCATCTACCAGCCTTTGCATAAATATTTGAAAGCAAGACATAATACCCAGCCTCCTCTGGAGCCAATTGGAAAAGATGGTCCGCAGCTATAAGCCCAATATCCATGTTTGAGTAAACCCGGCAAGCACCCAACAAAGCCCCCCATATTCTTTCATTCGGCTCCACTGTCATCTGCTTGATGAAAGTATAGGCCTCATTGACTTGCCCAGCCCATCCAAGTAGATCACCCATGCAAGCGCTGTGTTCTAACCTTGGAATTCATAATCGTTGGTCATTAATTTGAAGAAATGTCGCCCTTCATCCAACAATCCTGCATGGCTGCAGGCAGACAGAACTGTAACAAAGGCAATTGAATCAGGGGTGAGACCTGAGTCTCTCATTTCTGAAAAGACTGCCACAGCATTGCGACCGGCTCCACTCATACCGTAAGCGGAGATCATTGAAGTCCATGACACAACATCCCGCTGCTGTATTTCATTGAACACTTTCCTCGCCTCCCCTAAAGATCCACACTTGGCATACATATCAACCAGGGCATTCTCCAACAACAAGTTTGGCCGAAGCTTCTTCCTGTCAATATACTTATGAATCTTTCTTTCCTAGTAACAGAGCTGAAAGATCCCCACAAGCAGGAAGAAGACTCGAAATAGTAAAGGCGTCCGGGTCTTTTCCACAACCTTCCATTTGTAAATAAAGCTCAACTGCCTCAGTTGGCATAGAGTTATTCACATACACAGCAATCATCACATTCCACGACACCAGACTCTCTCTAGTCAAGTTAACAAACATGTCCTTCACAAATTTAACATTGTCGGCCGACGTATTAGTTACAGCAGGCGACAGACTAGTCATAGTGGCAGCTTTAGGTTTAATGCCAAACGATTGCATATTCCTACAAACTTCCAATGCATCATCAAACTGTCCATTTTGAGCGTAAGCGGCAACCAATGAATTCCAAGAAATTACATCTCTGCAAGGCATTTCATCAAGCACCCTACGAGCTTCTACTAAACAATTAAATTTCCCAAACATGGCAACTAAACCATTCCCTGTGAAGAGATTTGCATCTCGACGCTCTTTTACAACTAGAGCATGAATTTGCAAGGCGACCCACAAGTTATCCGTGCCAGAACAGGCTTTTAAAACTGAAGAGAGAGTGTAATGATCGGGGTTTATGGTATGGGCGGACGTGTACTTATATATAACAAGGGCTTCTTGGTAGAAATGATTGTTTACGTAGCCTCGGATCATGACATTAAAGAAGACTACATTTCCATGAGGAATTTTATCAAACACCTGGCGGCTGACAGTTGGTTGGCCGCAGGGAGAATAAGCTCTCATTAGTTTGATTGCAAGGGATGAGTTAGAGCTGGGATTTTGATCAGTAATAATCTTGGAATGGACTTTTTTCGATGTTTTGATATCTGGGGATTTGTCCAATATTTGATTAAACACAAACTCCTTGCTGAATGTGTTGGGTTGGAGGGAATTAAGAGTTTGAGATGCAGAACCTAGGGTTTGTAATTGGACGGCGGTTGAAAAGGCGCGGGAAACACGACTTGGGTTTGTAACGGCACTCATGAATTTTCTGGGTACCTTGGTGGGGGCGTGTCCTAAAGCTAAAGCATTTGCAACTGAGATTAATACTTCTCATTAGATATAAGGTCACCAATATCAAGAAAATATTAAGTGGTCTCATTTGGACTTTTTGTTTTTCTAACTTCATTTAATAGTCACTTCAATAATATCAAGATCTAATTAGTTTTGATAATGTCGCGTTCTATAACTACTAAATATTTTCTCCATCAATATCTTATAAGGAATTGTGTCGTTTTTCAGTTGGACATGTTTTAACTCAAAACTAATTGGTTTGTGAGTAATTTAAGAGTCTGTTTGGGAACCCCAATGTCATAGCTTGTAATTGAAATTTGAAGAACAATTTGAATCCCGTAGAGCTCAAATTGTTCATCCAAGCATAATTTCAAAGTATGACAATGAGTAGCCAAACATAGTCTAAATATTATTTTATGATTTTTGACAATAAGATCTTTTTTTTTTTTTTTTTACATTGCAACAAAGACTTTTTCACAAAGTGCTTCCAGCGCTATTAGAGTATTTGTTAGTTTTTGTGCAAAGGAAAGTACAAAACTATAACTTTTCGTAACTTTCCTTACTCAAATATAAGTAGGAACATAACTTTCGAATTATTTTCTTTAAGTAATAACAAAGATACAATTTTTTTACACAAATTTTGCATCCCAATCTAGGTGGTAAATTATATATCACATCATGTAATGTCACCTTTAACCTATATTACATGCTTAACTTCTAGATTAAGATGATAAATTTGTACAAAACTATTTGTATCCTTATCATTTTATTTTCCGTTTGTTTTCCTTCAATTCACTTACCATGATTTTCTCTGAAGGATTCGTTTTAAGATTCCAAACATTCACAGAGAATCCGTTCATGGTTTTGTAATGATACATGGATCTCTTGGTCCATAAAAATGTTTTTACACTTTCAAAACTAAACAGAACACTATATTAAGTTCGATATTATTGAGACTACTGCATATGATGATGATGATGATGACAATGATAGTACACAAGGCAATGCTCAAGTTCACAGTACACAAAGGCTTAAGCTTATAAGGGTTATACCAAGTGCAAAGAGAGACCTACAAAGATTATTGGAAGCTGTCAAAATGATATGTGGAGATAGCCTCACAGGCAGTTTTGTTAGTTAGTTAATGCAGGGTATAATAATAATTGTATTAGTACTAGTTTGTTAGATGCAGTTATTTAGTGGGTCCCCACAGTTATTAGTTATGCTTGAGTATATATATTAGACAGTTCATTTTTTCCCCCTTTGTGTAATTGTGAAACTATAGTTCTCGATCAATGAAACTGGTTGTTCTTCTTCGATTCACTCTATGGATTCCACTTCTCGAATCTTTCTTGTTAGATATTACACAATTTATTTCAATTTACAAATTGAAAATGACACATAAGTTAAGAAACAAGAAACACGTACGACTCTCTAGGTTTGGATCTGTTAGCCTTCGGTCGAATCTTCATGCAAGCTCATGATATTAAAAAGCAACACAAGCAGCTGTGCAAATTCTGATTATATAATCATGAACAAGTCAATCTGGGCAAGTGCTCCTTGCGTCAAGTCAGCGTGAGCAATATAGATGGACCTCCCATCATTCATGCATCTATCATCTTGAAATAATAATGCCTTAGAAACAGATCAATCTACTGGACTTATTCCCATGATCCTCATGCCCATCTCTTTCTTCACCTCCTCGACAGTTCCCTGTCATTGGAGTCTCACCTTCTCTTCCTTTTAGATTCCTTTTGAAAAGGCTTGGGCTTCAGTTTCACTACCTTAGGCTGCTTTGGGGCCCAAACCCTCTGCAGATCCGGGATCCAACAAGTGAAAGATCCAAACCTTCTAGCTCTCTCTCTCCTGTTGCGAGCTTCACTTAATTTTCGGTAATGCTCCTCTTTCCTGCTCGCTTGAAGGCTCTCATCAGCTTTTTCCAGTGGTCGGGAAGACTCATCTTCTGCAGAGACTGATTCATATATCATTTTTGTTTCCGCATGCAATTCCATGTCTCTCTTGTTTCTCTCTCCAGGAGTGATTGCTGTCCTCACTGTTGAATAAAAGAACCTGGGTTTCATTTTCATCCCCAAATGGCAACAGGTCCATTTCATTGTAGATTTTATTTACCACAGGCAATCAATGGACTCTGTCGGCTACGATTCAAGACTGTTTTCAAGGAAAAGATCTTTACTAATGAAAGAGGAATATCAACATTCTAATTCTGAATCAACACACTCCAGAGAGAACAATGCAGGAAGCATCATGTACAAGTAAAATAAAGCAGTACTTAGAGTGTCTTGGTAGAAAATTGGAGTGCCAATAGCGTAGCCCAAAATGTCACTTGCATTATATAAAACAAACAACTCATGAACAAGTAGCCTATTATGGTATCCATAAAGACTAGAAGAGTAAGAAGTCATTTGCTTAGGAACTCCTTCAATTTGTTGTTAACAAAGTACCAAATTTTTAGTCTCATAATAATATTGTTTGGATAATAAAAGCACAGAGGTTAAGCAGTAATCTCTATCTTGAAGTTTGACTACAATTTGTAAATTCTATTATCAAGAGTTTACCTTGTCGAAAGGTCCATTCTACAAATTTGAGAGTAAACCGCTGTCCTATATGTGACTCCCTAAGTGGCCGGATGTGGAACTCCCAACCTAAGATATGACAGGTCAGCAGCTAGCTGATTGCTTTATCAGATCTATTGTTATTGTCTTTAGAGTTACATTTATAATTTTGAGTGACAAATAAATTCACTAACTTTCATGTAAAAGGTATATTGAAAATCTCTTGTTTTTTCCCATAGAGTTGCATTTATAATTTTGAGTGACAAATGAATTCACCAACTTTCATGTAAAAGCTATACTTTTGAACACATACAACATTCATTCTAATATTTACTTAAACTTCATCTTGCTTATACAAATAGATACATATGAGCAGAAACCAGTGAAGAATGTATTTCTAGACAATTGGTCACTAGCCAGAAAAGATGCCAAAATAATCTTAAATCCATTATGAGAGCGATAAAGAAAATCTCAAAATATATCATATAGTAAGATAACTGGGGACTCTTGTCTACTTCATATCTTATGCTAAATTAAGATATGTACCTGGTCTTTATGGTCCTCTCAACATAATCATAAAGAATCACATGACCATGAAGGCCTCCTTCGACAAGGTACTGAATGATCTCTAAAAGGGAGCAAATCTGCTTCACAAGCTTCTGCTTCATCAACTCCTTGATACTCCCTGCCATTTGTGGCTGGAGTATTTCCATTCGGAGCAATATCTGCAATTCATATCTTGCACTCATTAAGGAAGATGTTAGTGCAAATGAATTTGAGTTGTTGAATTCAAGATATGATCTATCTGTTCATAACAAAGTATGAAGGGACAAAGATAAGAGAAACAAAACAAGAAGAAAGGAACTGAAGAAAATTAAGGATACTCTCTAACTATATTTCCCAAGGTAGAGCTTGAGTTGGTTGCTTGAAATGCTGAATCATTATCCTTGCGTTTCTCCTTTAAGTTCTTGGGCTCCTCTAGCAAAAGGTGTATTAGTTCAGCAACTGTCGTGCCACGGGAATCTTCCGGTTCTATCATTGGAGTTTGACTCTCTATGCTGTTTCTGGATTCATGCTTTTGATGCAAACAGTGAATTGATGAGTTCACAAGTCTCTCTACCAAGATCTGCAAGTCCACTCCTTCAGATTCAATGCCATGTTGGATTTTCTTAGGAAGATTACAGAAGAAGGATACTGAAGTTTCAGAACAGGAAGCAAGAGTAGTACCTTCTTGCAGCCTAGACTGGTCAGAACGTAAATGTTTCTTGATCTCTCCCAGTTAAATCTTTCATCTATTTCCTTCTTTATGTGATGATGTGACTTTGATCCACCAGGTACTGATAGGCCATAGTGGCTAGATAATTTCGCTTGTTTCATCCAGCATTTCAGAAACTTCAACTTCTTGGGCTTACTCAAATCTGTAGCAAAGTAAACCTCTGCCAATTCCAAATCAGAGCATTCAAACGCAGCCTTATAGAAAGAGCTCCATGTGAGGTCCTTGTAGGAAATCTTTTTGTTCTTTCTTCTTTTGCCATCATCTAGCTTGGAACAATTTCTAGATGGTGAAATGCCAATTTGAGAATCAAAAAGCCCCCTAGAGTTCTGCATTTCAACACTGCCTTTGAAAGTAACATCCTCTATCTTAGCCAGATTTGATCCACCAATATTATCTACCAGGCCGTCTCCGACATCTATAACATAGAGGAAAGCCGAATGAACTGTGAAAGGCTTGAGGATGCCCATGCACGAATTCCCTCTGCTATTTGAGATAGACAGCAGAGCCCAATAACCCTCTCTATGCAGAAAATTAAGAAGAATCTGCCAAATAAGAATTGAATTTTCATGGAAGAACTCATATGTTTCACTAGAAGTAATTTAAGAACCTTATCTGCAAAACAATTATCAAAACACTTCTTTCTACTTTTCCCAGATTTTGTTGATTGTTCTCGTACAAGGAATTGATTGGATGAGTATTCTTCAAATTTCTCACCCTTTGTATACCTCCGTACAGCCTTAACATGCAATGTCATGTTACCATCACTAAAATTACTCCAAAATGTTTCACCAGGATTAAAAGCCTCACTTTCCGAGCTTCTAAATTCCAAGCCTCTCAAAATGTCATCTGATCGAAACTTGGGAAAGATGTTCAGATGCGTCAATTCAAGATCACAGCCCTTGCATTCCAAAGGCTTCCCACTCACATCTAAGATCTCAAGGCTCAGTTGTCCGTTGATTCTCTTACTCAAATTACTAGGATTTAGAAACTTCAGTGAAACCCCAATTTCGGGTATATCAAACCAAAAGAAACAAGAGCAGAGCCTAAAACAATCGAATCAGTCGAACAAAAACCCCACCCAGAATTTCTAATCCCATTCTTTAAAAGACCTAATTGCCCCACAGACTCATCAGCTTCATGTAAGCAAATGGCCTATTCTAATGTGGAATATACTGGTAAGAATCGATACCAAAGGGTAATTCAAGACACTTACCTCCGGCCATTGATGTCCGAGCTTTCAAATCCACTATGTTCATACCCAATTTCAGATTGTAACCTTTGGCTTATCTGTGCTTCTAAGTTTTCACTTTTTCTCTATAGATGGTGTATGAAAATAAAATGAAAGGCAAAACTTAGGGACCGAAACCAACCAGTAACATAACTCATCCTTTATATAATTTCTACCATCATGGAAGTTACTTGGGAGACGGTTTCTTAGCGGTTGAAGTAAATGGACACATGTGGACCACTCCAGATGAGTTGGAGAATAAAGAAAAAAACTAGCATTCTCCCATTTGGTCCATATGTTATCACATTTACCTCCATAAAAAATAAAATACATGAATCATGGCAATAGGTCCTCTAAATCGAGTATTATCTTTCACGTATTACTATGTACTTTGATCCTCAAAACCACTATATATCTTAATAAATAAACCTTATGTTTATTTTAGGTCCAAACATCAATGATATTTCTTAAAAATAGATGAACGAATGTATACACAAAACAGAAATGAGAAATCGCACAATTAGAGTTTCACTAACATCATTCTTACAACGAAATCACATAAGGGAACCAAGTCCCATTCTATCTACATGATCCTTAAAACTCTTTGGTGGCATGTCTTTAGTCAAAGGATCAGCAACTATCAATTCAGTGCTAACGTGCCCAATGATCACTTTCTTCTCCTTAACACGTTCTTTTATGGCTAAGTACTTGATGTCGATGTGTTTACTTCGACTACCACTTTTATTATTCTTAGCCATAAACACCGCAGCTGAATTCTCACCGCATAATCTCAATGGCCTAGAAATAGAATCCACGACTTTAAGCCCAGATATGAAACTCTTCAACCATACACCATGACTTGTAGCTTCAAAACATGGGACGAATTCTGGCTCCATAGTGGAAGTAGCAGTCAAAGTCTGCTTTGCACTTCTCCAAGAAATGGCCCCACCGGCAAGCATAAAAACATAGCTAGATGTTGATTTTCGTGAATCAATACAGCCAACAAAGTCTGCATCGGAGTAGCCAATCACCTCCAGATTATCGGTTCGTCTATACATGAGCATGTAACCTTTTGTCCCTTGAAGGTATCTCAACACCTTCTTTGCAGCTCTCCAGTGGTCAATACCTGGGTTACTCTGATATCTTTCTAACACTCCAACAACATATGCAATGTCAGGCCTAGTATAAACCTGAGCATACATAAGGCTTCCCACAAATGAAGCATATGGAATGTTCTTCATTTGTTCCTGCTCAAGGTCATTTTTCGTGCATTGGTCTAAATTGAACTTGTCACCCTTCACAATAGGAGCTACACTTGGTGAACAATCCTTCATCCGAAATCTCTCTAAAACTTTGTTGATATAGGTCTCTTGCGACAAACCCAAAATGCCTTGAGATCTTTCCCTATGGATCTTAATGCCAATAACGTAAGAGGCCTCACCCATATTTTTCATATCAAAATTCTTTGAGAGAAAATGTTTCACCTCGTTTAGCAAACCCCTATCATTAGTCGCAAGCAAAATATCATCCACATACAATACAAGGAAACAAATCTTACTCCCACTGACCTTCTGGTATACACATTGATCCATGACATTCTCTTCAAAGCCAAATGAAGTAATGACTTCATGGAACTTCAAATACCACTGATGGGAGGCTTGTTTTAATCCATATATAGATTTATTGAGTTTGCAGATTAAATGCTCACCATCCTTAGAGGAGAATCCTTCAGGTTATTTCATGTAAACCTTTTCCTCTAGATTACCATTAAGGAATGCTATTTTCACATCCATTTGATGTAACTTTAAGTCAAAATGAGCTACCAACACCATAATTACACGAAGAGAATCTTCTTGGATACCGAAGAGAATGTCTCCGTGTAGTCGATTCCCTCTTTTTGAGTGAATCCCTTGGCAACAAGTCTTGCTTTATATCTCTCGATGTTACCATTTAAGTCTTTCTTTGTTTTAAAGACCCACTTACATCCAATGGCTTTTACACCATTTGGTAACTCAATAAGATCCCAGACTTGATTAGATGCCATAGAGTCCATCTCATCTTTCATGGCATTGTGCCACAAGTCTGACAGTGTCGAACTCATAGCCTGTGAAAACGTTTCAGGATCATTTTTGGCTTCAATGTTATAGTCTGATTTTTGCAAATACACTTGATAGTCACTAAGAATTGTTGATCTCCTGACTCTAGTAGATCTCCTTAACACTGCATGATTATCCTCCTAAGGAACTTGTTGTTCAACCGGTTGTTCAATTGGTTGTTCAACACTTTCTTGTTATTCCTCATTTACAACTTCATCTACTCGATTGACATCAATAGCTTGTGGAACTACAACAATTGGTTGTCTCACACACGTTTGAACTTGAGGGGCGTGAACAATAATCAACCTATCACTTGAACTGGAGGGCTGAACTTCATGATGATCATTTTCAGAAACAATGTCTTGAAAATGATCACTCCCACTAGTTAAGTCATTTTTAAGAAACTTTGCATTTCTTGATTCCACTATTCTAGTGCTGCAAGATGGACAATAAAATCTATACCCTTTAGACCTTTCAGCATATCCAATGAAATACCCACTAATGGTCCTTGGGTCTAGCTTCTTTTCTTGTGGGTTGTAAACTCGCACTTTAGACGACCATCCCCAAACGCGTATATGCCTCAAACTCAGTTTCCAACCTTTGAATAACTCAAAAGGCGTCTTTGGGACAGCCTTGGATGGAACTCGATTCAATATGTACGCAGCCGTCTTTAGAGCTTCGGTCCACAAGGATTCAAGGAGTTTTGTGTTACTCCGCATACTTCTCACCATGTCCATTAAGGTTCGGTTTTTTCTTTCTGCCACACCATTCTGGTCCGCAGAACCAGACATAGTGTACTGGGCAATAATCCCATGTTCCTGAAGAAACTTCGCAAACGGATTAGGTGCTTGTCCATTCTCAGTGTATCTACCATAGTACTCTCTACCTCGATCAGACCTCACGATCTTAATTAGTTTACCACATTGATTTTCTACTTCAGCCTTGAAAACTTTAAAGGCATCTAAATTCGTCCTTGGAACGAAGTAAGTAGAGATACATATATCATGAAAAATCATCGATGAAGGTGATAAAGTATTTCAAACCACTTGTGTCCATATCTGGACAGCAAATATCTGTCTGTATGATCTCCAAAAGATTTGTGCTCCTCTTTGCACCCTTTTTAGACTTGTTAGTTTGCTTACCCTTAATGCAATCCACACAAGTCTCAAAATCGATAAAATCCAATTTACTAAGTACGCCTTCATTTACCAATTTTTTAATTCTCTCAATGAAGATGTGTCGCAATCTCCAGTGCCATAATATAGAGGAATCTTCATTTTTAACACAACGTTTAATACCAGCATTATTATGAAGGTGCAAAGTAGTATTGTTGGCATCCTTTTTTAAGTTAAGACGAAAAAGACCATTAGACAAAATACCATTTCCAATAACATCAGATTTATAAGATAAACTAAAAGCAGAGTTTAAAAAATTAAAGGAAAAACCAGATGATGCTAGTCTAGAAACAGAAATCAAATTCCTCGCAAAACTAGGAATATAAAATGTCTTTTCCAAAAACAAAGTAACCACTACATAAAACTAGTTTGCATGTTCCTACTGCTCCACATGTGAGGGCATCTTATTTCCAGAGTAGATGCTTTGCTCACTTCCCACTGATTTCCGTAGGCTTTGCAATCCTTGCGAAGAATTGGTAACATGGATTGGAGAACCAGAATCAATACACCATGTGTTATAATTAACATCAACCATATTGGATTCATAACAAACAAATGAAAATTGAGTACCTTTCTTTTCAAGCCACACTAAGTACTTAGGGCAATTCTTCTTTATGTTTCCTTTCTTCTTGCAAAAATAGCATTTGCCCTCTTTCTTGATGTCCTTTTGGGGAGGAATCTTATCCTTACCCGTATCTTTGGCTTGATTATTTATTTTCGTTCCTCCTGATGTTGTTGCCATATTCACCTTTTAAACCTCCTCCATAGCCAAACGCCCCTCCTCTTGAACACACATCATCATTAATTCATTTATTGACCATTTGTCTTTTTGTGTGTTATAAGAGATCTTAAAAGAACCATATTATAGAGGAAGAGTGCACAAAATAAAATGAACCAGGAAAGAATCTGACATCTCAACTTCCACTAATTTTAGTTGAGCCGCTATATCCCTCATGCGCATGATATGCTCATGCACGCCTCTAATCCCGATAAACTTTAAGGATGAGAATTGCATTATCAGGGTGCTAGCTAATGCTTTATCAGAAGACACAAACTGATCATCAATTGCTTTCAACAAGGCCCGAACATTGTTATATTGCTGGACTGAACTCCTAATTTTAGTAGGTATTCTGGTCTTTATGAACATAATACAGAGACGGTTAGACCGTTTCCACTTTTCATAAAGATCAACTTCATCTAGAATGTTATTCTCAGTTATAGCATGTGGTTCGTCTTTCCTTATAGCGTAGTCAATGTTCATCCACCCCAAATGAAGGAGAACTCTTTCCTTCCAAACCTTATAGTTGTCCCCATTAAGTTCTGGAACATCATATTTCATATTAGAGTAGTTAACAGGTTGAATTACTGCATTAATTAAACAAAATCAATCATGTTACTTAAAATTTGAAGCTCATTAAAACCATGTAACATGTTCTACCAATGTAAATCATGTTAAAATATATAAATCTAGTGACATAAAACTTGCCTGTGGGCTAAAGTCATATTCAATTAGATTCATTTAACTTTAAGACAAAACTATAAAATTATGTTCCTTTTCTTAATTCCTGTGGGTAGATTAAGAAATATAATTCAATATTTTATCCTAATTAATCATACAAATATAATTGAAATTCCTGTGGGTAGATTTAATTATATCACATATGATTAATTACAATTAATGTTATTTACTATATGTAATCCAAAAGCATTAATATATAATTTTAATCAATTAAGAAAGTTGTGGCTACTTCCTAATTAATTAAAACATATGAATCATATAACATTTAAAAATCAGTCCATAAGAAGCATGCAGAAAATGCTCATTTCAGTAGACAATATAGAGATTAAACAGAGTCAAATAATTGCCAATCACATAATAGCCCAGATGGTGGTGAGGCCTTTCTAATTAATCTAACTAAACTGGTTCGAGTCTTGTGCAATCCATGTGTTAACCTTTTTTACTACAATTGCATGCTGAATTATAGTATTTTCATGCTTTAAAGGACACAAGATATTGGCAGTCTAGAAGGTAATATCTCTCCTCTCTTGTCTCCTTCTCCCTCACTAGAGATGCCCAAACGGTTTGGAACCACCGGTTCCAGTTTCGATTGGAACCACCAGTTCCGGTTTGGAACTGCCGGTTCGCCAAACCGTTATTGTACAAATCGTAACCGAACCATATATGGCCGATTCCAGTTTCCCAATTTTTTTTATAATTTGTTTTTATTTTTTTGTTTTATTAAAAAAACTATTATAAAGTGTACAAAAAAGTGTTATATATTTTTTTAATTTTTTTTTGCAAAAGCTATAAATTGTAAAAACTTTAGTTATAAAAAATTACAAGTAAAAATTCTTTTTACAAAAGTTTTGTAATAATAACAAAAATTTGAGAACTCAAAAAAACTTACAATAAAAGTTTAGGGAGTGAAAAATAAAAAGATAAAAAAAAAAGGGAACCGGAGAAAAACAGTGAAAACTAAAAGTTTAGGAACTCAAAATTTTAAAAATTAGCAATTTTTGCGGTTCAAACCGCCGGCTTGAAACCGGGATTAACTGGCGGTTTGGAACTGGAGAAGAACTGGCGGGTCACGGTTTTTGATAAATAGAAATCGAAATCGAACCGTGGAACCGGTGGTTCCGGTTCGTCATGGTTCCGATTTTGGCAGTTTTCAAGGAGGTTCGGTTTCGGTTCGAACCACCGGTTCGGCGTTTGGACACCTCTATCCCTCACTCTTTCCACTCTTTTTGGTCTAATTTTTGTTGAATAACATCTATATACGTCAAAACCCAAACCCCTTTTTTTTCTGTTCGCTCATTCGTTCATTGCCTGTTCTTGTTCACATTGCAGTTTGTCGTTCCCAATATCATGTTTTCATTGGCATTACTGTCACTCGTTCTTGTTTGCCTTATTTTCAAGCTCATTCTTGGGTTGAGGTATGTTTTTCATATATTTGTGGTTGTTTTGCTCATAATCTAGATTTCTTCTGAATTTTACATTACATATATTTGCGGTTGTTTTGTTCATATATGGATTTCTTGCGAATTTCACATTACATAACCAAGAAAGACTATCGCATCTCCACCTATGTTTATGATAGACTTACAAAATGTTTTGCCATCGTTTGCTCCCTTAATTTGTTTGTATTGCCTTCACGCTTCACGCTGTTAACGACACTTAACCTCAATTGAGTCTCCCAACTCTTTTTTTTTTCTCTTCAAATTTCAAATAAAAAACCTCTTTTAAAACCCCTCATCTACTTCCCCAAACCGTTCGCCGCCGCCACCAAGCTCCGCCATGTCCGCCCCTTCTCCACTGGATTCCCCCTCCACAACCGCCGCAATCACCAATCGTCTCATCTCGAACCCATTTCCCCCCAAAGGAGACCCTTCCAGACCACAACCCCAACCCCTCCTCCACTCCCACCAAGGGTATTCTCTACCCTCTCACTTCTTCCGGCCATGACTTCATCTCTAGACATGCACAAACGGTTCAGAATCGGCGGTTTGAACCGAACCGCCTAAAAAACTGCATAAACCGAAACCGTCGCTGAACCGGAACCGTCGGTTACACGGTTCAGTTTCGATTTTCAATTTCTCAAAACCGTGAACCGCCGGTTTGGAACCGGAACCGCCGATTCCAAACCGTAAAAAATTACCAAAATTTAAATTTTAAATTTTGAAATTGCCTTATTTACTTTATAATTTCAAAGATGAAAAGTTTACAAAGTTTAAAAAATTTTAAAAATGCTTTGTACAAAGTTTTAAGATGGAATCTTTTTTAAAAAAAAATTAATATTAAAAAAATAATTAAAAATTACGGTTTGGAACCGGAATCGGAACTGGCTTAGCCGGTTCGGAACCGGAACCGTGATTTGTCAGTTCGGTTACGATTTGTTGTCTGGCGATTTTTAGAACCGCCGGTTCGAACCGTTTGGGCATGTCTACCCAAACCCTTTTTCTCAGTTTGCTAGCAAAACTCCATTTCTCTGTTCGGTTAATTCTCAGGTTCGCTCTCGTCCCCCAATCTCTCCTCTCTTGTCTCCTTCTCCCTCACTAGAGATGCCCAAACGGTTTGGAACCACCGGTTCCAGTTTCGATTGGAACTGCCAGTTCGCCAAACCGTTATTGTACAAATCGTAACCGAACCATATATGGCCGATTCCAGTTTTCCAATTTTTTTATAATTTGTTTTTATTTTTTTGTTTTATTAAAAAAACTATTATAAAGTGTACAAAAAAGTGTTATATTTTTTTTTTAATTTTTTTTTGCAAAAGCTATAAATTGTAAAAACTTTAGTTATAAAAAATTACAAGTAAAAATTCTTTTTACAAAAGTTTTGTAATAATAACAAAAATTTGAGAACTCAAAAAAACTTACAATAAAAGTTTAGGGAGTGAAAAATAAAAAGATAAAAAAAAAAGGGAACCGGAGAAAAACAGTAAAAACTAAAAGTTTAAGAACTCAAAATTTTAAAAATTAGCAATTTTTGCCAGTTTGGAACCAGGAACCGGAACCGCCGTGTCCAAACCGTAAAAAATTGCCAAAATTTAAATTTTAAATTTTGAAATTGCCTTATTTACTCTATAATTTCAAAGATGAAAAGTTTACAAAGTTTAAAAAATTTAAAAAATGCTTTGTACAAAGTTTTAAGATGAAATCTTTTTAAAAAAAAAAATTAATATTAAAAAAATAATTAAAAATTACGGTTTGGAACCGGAATCGAAACTGGCTTAGCCGGTTCGGAACCGGAACCGTGATTTATCAGTTCGGTTACGGTTTGTTGTCTGGCGATTTTTAGAACCGCCGGTTCGAACCGTTTAGGCATGTCTACTTAGATACATCCCTCATCATAAAAACTCTCACAAATATAACCACAATTATCATTATATCATAGTTTTGCCGATCAATCCGGCAATTCCTAATTTTTCCTGCTCGCAACAACCCCACCCCTTACCCTTACCAGGTTCGGCCTTACGGGTTTCCCCATTCGGATCCTTCAAATCAGGCAATGCATATGGTTCGGCCCCCACCACCCACTTACAACAATCCCTTTTTGGTTCTACCAGCGAAACAATGCCTAATATTGTTAGGGGTTCCCTCTTTCAACTAACCCCAAGGTTTAAATTTTTCAGTTTTTCCCAATTCTGTTGTTTCCATTTGGAGTATCTTTTTTTCAAGTTCTTAGTATTGTGATTTGATTGCGGTCCACGTGTTAACACTATTAGTTTTTAATCAAAATGTTTTTTTTACATGGTAGTTGGTTTTTTTTTTTTTAAACATTAAACATTGGGAATTAAACATAATAGTATTGTATCTAACAGAATATCTGACATGCAAAATACTGCCGCTATATTTAAGAAGGACAACACACAAGCATATATGCAGATTCTTTAGTATTCCTCATGGTTCAGCGACGGGGAAGCTAGGACACCACCAACAATGATCTCACACGCTATACCTCATTTTTGCTGATATATCCCTTTTAGAATCATTGTTAAAGCTGTTGAACATGATCTTCTCAATAACATCAATAATTTCCTTCCACTCTTTTCTAATGCTCATCTAAACGGACTCATTAACTACATTTTTAGTCCATAATGCAAGTTTATCCTGCCTTGGGCGGACACTAACAACCACACCACATATTTCATCAGCCTCATCAAATTGCTCCCGAATTAACGTCATTAAAGTTTTCAGTCACATTGTGTCGAGGTTGGCCTTTCTGGTACTCGTGACACTCCACTTGAATCCATTAGCACACTTAGGATCTTCCCACTTTGGCTCGATCCTAGCTTTGAACAGATGAAAGTCAGCATTTGTAGGGAGTTTGCTGGGCTTAAATACTTGATCACACAAACACTAGAAGTCTTCGACTGTGTCAAAAGTTGTTACCCCAAGCTGCGCCTTGTTAAGGTTTAGATTGGTTGTCGTACCAAAACGTCCACTTCCTCTGTAATTTGTGTGGCTGGTTAAGAGTAATATTTTTATAACTTGTATATATGTCAACATTGCACATCTTACGTTTGTCTTTTTTTAGATTCAAAATTAAAATTGATAATTTTTTATTTGACAATATGTAAATAAAAAGTTGGCATAAAAGTAGCTAGTATTAAATGATTTTTAATATTGAGATACGAAGACTGCCACTAATGAGATAAAAATTCGGCCACGATACGTAGACATTGAAACATAAAGTTCTTGTCGTTTAGGCCAAATCTTTAACCGAAATATGCTTGGTGAATTAAAAGTCTTTCCAGTAGTGCATAAACTTAAGAACACTATCGTCATATGAACAAGAATATGTCGAATAGAGCTTTCCCATTTGTAGTTGGTTTTTCCCGCCCAAGTCTCGATGTAGTTGGTTTTTCCTGCCCAAGTCTTGATGTAATTGGTTTTTCCCGCCCAAGTCTCGATGTAGTTGGTTTTTCCCGCCCAAGTCTCGATGTAGTTGGTTTTTCCCGCCCAAGTCTAGAGGTGTCAAGGTAACTCTCTCACTCTCTCCCCCTCTTGCTATCTCTCTTTTTCGTTCTCCCCCTTTCTTTCCCCTCCTACTATCTCTCTTTTTTGTTCTCTCTCCCTCTTCTCTCTCTCTCTCTCTCTCTCTCTCTTTTCCCTCCCTTTCACTCCTCTCACTCTTTCTCTCCCCCCTTCTCTCTCTCTTTCTCTGTTGAATTAAAAACTTTTGCATATTAACTTGTTTGTTTTCTCACGTATCCCTCGAATCTTTGGACTGTTGTGTGTGAGCACCTGGATGAGAGATCGATTGTTACGCTTACAGCCATTAATAGAGATCCAAAAACTTGATGTGCAAATAAATTGCAACTAGAGCAAGAATACCCTGTCGTATCAAGTAATAAAGTGTACCTAAGTACGAGTTATCGATCCACAGGGAATGTACGTAATTTTCACTCTGACTAAGTACCGAAATTGGGCTAACTAATTATATTTGAGCGAAAAGAAATTGAGAATAAAAACTAAAAACTATAAATAAAAAAACAATTAATATTTATATGGTCGCAAAATGGTTTGGCAACAACAAATCAAGAGTTAAAAGATAGGAATTTAGGAATGTAATATTTCTAGTCTAGCTCATGATTAATTTAATCCTCTCTCTACTTTTCTTTAACTCAAGTCTTGGTAGTCGGGCGCACGTTGATAGTATTCACTACGGGCTCTCGCATCTTATAGCAAGTCTAGCTACCAATCCCCACTACGGGCTCTCGCATCTTATATCAAGGAAAGAATAGCCGCATTATCAATCAAGCACCCCATGACTATCTAAGAACGCTCGTTACCTCTCGGTCTGGTATCACAAAGATAATTATTATAATTTTTAGAATTATAGGACGGGCTCTCGCATCTTACCCTATAATTCTAATGATCATCAAATGGGTAGCCAACCCATCGGAAGCATTAAGAGCACACAATAATAACCAAGATAATGGGTAATAATGGGTAGAGAGATGATCTCTCTATTTTTCTACAAGTCATGCCGGTAACCGAGACATCGAAAGGGGGTAATTAAACCTGAATCTCTCCTACTTAGCAATGTCTACAAGTGATTCGAACTTGTGACAAAACAAGTACTCTCATGGCTATCGGTGTGTGTCACAAAACACCAACTACTAATTTGCTCGGTCCGAAATGCAAGGTAGCTCTCGCGGATCCAAACATTTCTCAAATTATTTAATTAATTAAAAATATTAAGCCCACAAATTAATAACCTAGCATGCTTGTATACTAAATAGAGAGAGAGAGAGAGATTAAATTAAAACACTACAACGGCATATAAAAATAATTGTTTTCCAATAATCAATTAAGCACAAAGCCAATTTCACAAATTACAAAATCATTCAACCCTAAAAATATCAAAATATAGATTGGAAGAATTTAATTGACAAAGTCGCGAGCAATGCCGAGATCTGGGGTTGAAATCACTTGCAATAGCTTCTTTTAGCCTTTGATTTGAAGCTCTAAACCTTCGAAGGTGATCAATCTTTGAAAGAAGGAGAAATATTTAGGGAAGAGGGGCTGCTGCCCTCAAAAGGACGATTTCCCCGTAAGTGGACTTGTTTTGCGATCTGGGGCAAGCTTGGAGATATAGGAAAGTCTTTGGCGTACCAAGCAAGCTGAGTGGCAAAATGGGAATTAAATATGAAGTGCAAGGGCTGAATTGGAGAGAGGAACTGCTGAAGGGCTGCTGAAGCTGGGCTGATCCGGATGGAGAAGGGCTACCCAGCTGAAGAGATTCGCGGGCTAATAGATATGGTTGATGGGTGAGAGTGTGAGAGGGAATGGGCCGAATCAGCAGGGGCGTGGACCAGGCCGGATCAGTAAGATCCAGGAAGATCCCACGGGTCAGCAAGACAGCTTGGGCGGAGTAACGTGGCAGCACGGGGAGGTGACAGCACATTAATGAGGATTTTCCTCATTTGCAGCGGTGCCCCTGCTATTTCAGAATAGGTTGCCGAAGTCCTCCCCCCCAGGCTTCTTAGTTAAGTCCTTCGTTAGTTCTGTTAGCCCAACGTTAGCACATTTTGCCTTGGCTAACTTGACGGACTTTGACGGAATAATTTCAAGCTCAACTTTGCAACCCAAAATTGCCTCAAACTTTGTGCTAAAATCCTTGAATGCTTGTTAATTTCTTGAAAACCTACATTGAAGCACAAATACACAAATAATAATATTTCTAAGCATAATTAACACAAAAGTAGCACAAAATAAAAATAAATAAGGGGGAAAATTCGTGAAAATCTTGAGCTCATCAGTGCTTTATCCAGTAAGTGTTTTTGGTTCTTCTGCTTTGTGATGCTGAGCTCATCTTCGAGGATCATGGAGATGCGTCTTCTGGGCTGGCGGTTACGAGTTAGGTCTTACCCGGCTCTGTTTCTGCCAGGGTTGTTCCGAGCTTTAAACCAGTCCAGCTTTCCTTGGCTTTTTAGCTTTTGGATTTCCCTCCTTAGCTCAAAGCACTCTTCGGTTGTATGCCCGAGGTCGTTGAAATACTCGTGGTGCTTTATCTGGTTGCGCGTATGACTGAATTCTGGGTCCAGGGGGTGACAGGTGGCAACTTTGCACCGATCTATTTCATGATTTCTTCCCTGGGAGCATTCAGTGGCTCGAATTCCCTGCAAGCTCGATTTTGACCTTGCCATTTGTTCACTCTCGAGCCTGTGCCCTTGGCATCTTCTTGTGCTTCCTTGCCACTGTCTTTGGCCTTATTTTTGCCTTTCTTCAGTCCTCCCTCCTCATTTGTGGTGATGTAGCTCTAAGTTCTTGTGAACATCTCATCACGATCGAGGGGTGATCGCACTCCCAAGTCTGTTTTCAGGAAGCCTTTATTTAGCCCGGCTTAGAAGCACATGGTAACCTTGCAGTCAGTCAGGCCGTCGCATTGCCCAAGCGTCTTTTTGAACGTGTTGAAGTACTACCCAATGGTCTCAGAAATTCTGTGGTGGATATTGCAAAGATCCATTCTGGCTTTTAGGGTGGAGCCCATGGTGCTAAACTCGGTCATGAACTTTCGTTTCAAATCTGCCCATCCAGTTATAGATCCGCGGGGCAAACGACCATACCACTTCACTGCGCCCTCTTTGAGCGTTCTTACGAAGGCCTTGCATTTTAGGGCTTAGTTGGTCGTGACCGTTCTCGAACCGTATCACGTGATCGCGAGCAATCGTCTTCCCAGTATACTTGTCGAAGATAGAGATCTGCATATCGGGTTCAGGCGGTGTCTGGATGATCCATTCTGCTAGCGGGACATTCTCCTCAGAGGGTATGTCCACCCTTGCACAGATATTGTGGGCAGGAACTCTCTTGGATTCTCTTAAATGTATGGATATCTGGGCTTGAGCTAAGAACCTGAAATAGACAAGAATAATCACACTAGGGTGAATGCAGAAGCTTGCCTTGTTAAAACACTCCGGCTTGAGAGTAAGAACTTGCTTGTTAATTTGACAAAGCTTTAGTTTATGAATAGTGAACGTACATTTTGCTAGACTTTTATAGAGGTCTAGAGTGATTAGTTGACCGATTTCGGGGGATGTGTATCCCTTTGATTGAGGAGGAGTAACTGTCGGGCGTGATTAAGGTCAATCCCTATTTTTCAGCTTGAGATCTCGGGCACGATCAATCGTGATCCTTTTGATCCTGCCCCCATGTCTTTTGCTGACTTGTAGCTTGACCGGGCAGGATTCTAATCTTGTGTTATCATACCCGAATGCGTAAAACTAATTTTTAAACTGGGTACATATATAAAATATTTTATTGTATATCACAATACAAAATGACACATCGGTTTCTCATGAACGAAAAATGGTTTATATATGAAAAATATTAGTAAATGATTGTACGTTATTGAACGGTGGTAACTCTCCTCATCCCTGAATTGATCACCTCTCTATAAGTTTAGAACCTCCGACCAGACCACTTAGAGCCCGTTTGGTGTAGCGTTTTGAAAACGCAGTGTTTTAAAAACGCAGCGTTTCTAAAACGCAGATTATTTAAAACACGGCTTTTTTCTTTATAAATGCGTTTGGAATATTATGTCAAAACGCTGCTTTTTATTCCCTACTGCGTTTTAAAATCTGCATTTTGGGAAAAAGCTAGGAATTTCAGCGTTTTAAAACGCAGCTGCGTTTTGAAAACGCAGCGTTTTCTACCACAACATTGAAACGCTAAATTAAGGAATAAACTGCGTTTTAACCCTGCGTTTTGGCCAAAACGCGCGAACAAACGGACTCTTATAAATAGATTGAAATTTAAGTGCTGAGTTAACATGTAATCTCAAAATAAAATTAAAATAGTATAGTTGTAATAAAATAAAATAAAGATTATATAAGCGAACTCTTCAAAACTATTGACAAGTCAAAAATCCAAAACACGCCGCATCACCAAAAAAAAAAAAAGAAAAAACCAGAGAATGTAAATTGAAGGGTTGGAGGACACAAAAGGCCTGGATTTGAACACGTAACAAACTTGGCTGACAACAGCCTGTAACCACCAGCATCCATTTCTCTAGTTGAGGTACATAGCTATCCACCTCCACCATCTCTTTTTGTCTCTCCTCCACTTGTGCCCTTACAAATACTGATATATTCCAATAATATTATATGCTCCTTATGTTTCATTCAAAAAAAAAAATTATGTTTGAAAATTTTAATTATTAAAAAATATATTAATATTATTAAAATTGATTATAATTACAAACATTTGAACACAACTAACATGATCACAATCCAAGTATAGGATAAAGAAGAAAGATTATGAAAATTATAAGCATAATTTTTTTAAAATGACATATTTAAGTAAAATATTTTAAAATAGTATAATGTAATCTTCGCCTAGAATGTAAGGAGTACTACCCCTACCATAAATAAGTGCATCATTATATTATATACTTCCTCAATCCCAAAAAAATATTTTAAAAAATACTTGACAAATTAAACCTTTTGACATTATATTTTTATTTACTTGTACCTTTTTTTGAAATACACTATAATTTTTTTAATGTAAATTGTGATTATTTGTTTGAAACATACTAAAGAGGGAAATGAGACTATTTTCTTTTTGCGACAAAGCAAGTGTATATATTAAGTTAGTTCTTTTAATTAGGTTATTGTATACTATTTTCAAATAATGGAACCAAAAATCACACAAACAAGTCGGTAAAACTTTCAACTAAATCATCATTAAACTGAAACAAATTTTTAGCACTATCTCAAACGCTAGCTTGCTGTAGACATGTGCGTATCATTTATTTCACCAATCTTAAAATGAGTAGCTTTCATTTTTCCAAATAAGTGGCATGTTAGTGATAAGCGCAAACGAAAATAATAAATTTAGTAAAAGCCAAAAATGAAGAATGCTACAGCCGGGAACAATCACATATATAAAAATATGCAATATTATTCTGTCCTGAAATAGAGTTTATTTTCTCTTTATTTATTTTTAATTTTTTGGAGCTTTCGAAAGAAGAGTTTATTTTGTAATTTTTCTTTAAACTGTAACTTATTCTAGTATTATTTTATTCTTAATTTTACTTAGCATTTTAAGACGAGTCTTATTCTCATGTAATTGGTAAGGTACTACTTTCTCTGTCCCGGATAAATGTTCCTAGTTGTTAAAGCACAAGAATTAAGAGCTCGTTTGGTCAAGCGTTTTGGCCAAAACACAGGGATAAAACGCAGCTTATTTGCAAAAAATGTGTTTCAATACTGCGGCAGAAAACGCAGTGTTTTCAAAACGCAGCTGCGTTTTAAAACGCTGGAATTCCCAGCTTTTTCCCAAAACGCAGGTTTTAAAATGCTCCTCGGAAAAAAAAACTGCGTATTGAAGTGATATCCCAAACGTATTTATAAGGAAAGACCTCCGTTTTTAAAACACTGCATTTTTAAAACACTGCATTTTGTAAACGCTGTACCAAACGTGCTTTAAGACACATAACTAATTATGTGCTGTAAATATATTTTGACCATAATACCTTTGAACATTAATTGAGTTCAATTATTTTAAATAATTAGATTTCTTTGTGATGTGTTATATTAAATAAAGCTTTAAGGAGTCATTTGGTAGAAAAGTCAGGATAACATTAATTAATACTATAACATATATTATTTTAACCGAGATTATTTTATCTCGGTTATAGAGTTATCTTATGTTTAGTAGATCACAAATAAGTTTAATTTATTATGTTTGTTATCTAATTTGAGTTTGGTAGCCCAAATTAGTTTTAGTATTACGCTATTTTTTTCAAAAACACCCTTATAAATTAGCAATAAAAAATAGTCTCAATTTTTATTTATTTGAGATTAAATTATAATAGGAAAGGGAGATATTATTTAATTTTAGATAAGGAGTTATTTAAATAATTTAAATATTTTTATCATTAATCAAAAAATTACCAAACGAGAAATATGGATAATTTAGTATTATCCATACAGTAGCGGTATAAGAAAGCCAATTAAAAATTGCGTATTTATCCACACATAGATATGAATGAAAAACAAAAACAATCTATTCTTGGACACCGGTCTGAGGCTCCCCCTCTCATTGGTCCAAGAACAGCCATCCAGTACAGCATCCACCCTAATACAAACCAAACAGTTCATATGAATGGGAAATGAACAATTTCTCACCCCAACCCCAACCCCAACTCCAACCCCAACCCCAGTCCTACCCCCCTCCTCAAGATAATCACCCAGATCAAGAAAACGATCGAGAAACACCCAGGTGTGACTGGAACTTCAACCTCTCCGCTGTTGTTTCTACCACCTCCGTCGGAGCCATCTCCGACACCCTCGGTGTCATTGAATTCAACCCCTCCGACACCCTCTTCGCCACCGGCGGAATTGCTAGAAAAATCAGATTTTACACCTTACGGTCGTTGCTATTACCCGATCGAGAAACCGTTTCTTTGTTGGATCATGCCAATGCATGCGACTATTATATGTGTACTCCCGCGAAGCTCAGCAGTCTTAAGTGGAAGCCCGGGTCTAGTGGTCGGGTTATTGGGTCCGGTGACTACGACGGGGTTGTGATGGAATATGATTTGGAAAAACGGATGCCGGTTTTTGAACGTGACGAGCATAGTGGGAGGCGGGTTTGGAGCATTGATTATTCGCATTGGGACCCGGTTATTGGTGCTTCTGGGTCGGATGATGGAACCATGCAAATGTGGGACCCGCGACGTGATGGTGGAAACTGTGTGGCGACTGTGCAACCCAGTGTTGCTCGCAGCCCCATTTGCTGCGTCGAGTTTAATCCGTTTGGTGGCGCGTTGATAGCCGTCGGATGCGCTGACCGGAAAGCCTACGCCTACGATGTGAGGAGAATGGTTGATCCGGTTTTAGTGTTGGACGGGCATCAGAAAACGGTGACGTACGCTAGATTCCTCGATCATCACACACTGGTTACGTCGGGAACAGATGGGTGTTTAATGATGTGGGACACAGACGATCAACGCCTAATTCGCACTTACAAAGGGCACGCAAATAGAAGGAGATTTGTTGGTTTATCCGTATGGAGGAATGGGGGACTGTTTGGCTGCGGGTCTGAAAGCAACCAGGTGTTTGTGTATGACAAGAGGTGGGGTGAACCCATTTGGGTGCATGGGTTCGAGCCGGTGGCTCCATCCGAGTACGATAACGGGTTCGTAAGTAGCGTTTGTTGGAGGCAACAGGGGGAAGATGAATGCATACTAGTGGCTGGGGGATCTAATGGGGTTTTGCAAGTTTTTTGCGGGAAGAAGAAGGTCATTGATTAACTAAGGTGACACATTTCTTGATCTCATACATGAGGAGCAAAGTGTAAGAAAATAATATAGCACATTAATTTAACTTTGGTTTTTAAATTTTGATTTAGTTACTAACAAATTTCTTGTTATTGCTGATTGTTGGCACTAGAAATTAATAAAAACAGTAAACTTAGAGTATGACAGTTACAAAAAGGTTTGGATGCTTTCGTCAAATATATATTTAGTGCCTAGCCTATATATTTATTGAGTTGGTCGATAATTATGATCAAAATGAGTCTCGTGTGACTTTTCAGACTCGATTGAGAGAGAGTCGATCAAAGGAGCATATATTGGAACCAATTTAATTAGGTCATGGTAGCTAGATGCACGGTTCAACTATATATGTACGTATATGGAAATGGAATGGCTACATATATAATAAGATCGATCCCAGTCCATTAGTTCTTAATTACTCCAATTTAATTAGCTAGCTCATGATTATGGGAGTATGTTGTATAGTAGTACTACTCAATGCACAAATTAAAAAAAAATGTATTGACATGCAAAATGGTGTGAATTTTGGATGATCATCAGAATGTTTAATTAGGTTTCTCTTTACTTACTTCAAGAATTAATTTCTAGATTGGCCGGGTTGCGTACCTGTCTAATAAATTTCCTCCCTAGGATAGGAGATCATTTAATTAATTTGTTACTATCATATATCATGTTGATTAATTAATGTTAGGAAGGATTAAGTGGATCTTAAAACTTGGTTTAAGGTCAAGTCATGCTATACAAAACTTGAACAACAACCGAAAATAATAATTAAATTAACTATCTATCTATGTTTTTATTGTACAGGGATGTCTTGTTATTGTGTCCCTTGGTGTATCGCATTATTGCATATTAATTACGTACTATGTTTTTGAGGATAAGTATCTATCTATTTGAATTTAAAATTGATCGATCAAATTTCACACAGGCTCGATCTCTGCTAGTTTACCGCCATCAACCAATTATCGCTCGTTCCTAATTCTCTTTTTAGAAGTTATTATCTTCCACTACGAGCATCCTACTCATTCACCTATCATTTATGGTCAAGTTAAGTTATGTTAACTTCGACGACTAATGTCATGTAGAATAATGGTCTTGTTTTGTTATTTCACTCATCAATGGATTTAAGCAATGTAAACAGAGTTGTAAACAATTTCAAAACAAAAAAGTAGAAACACAAAATTTGAATTTGGGCAAAATATATTACGTAACACTAGTTATCATATACCAGGATATGAGCCAATGTTTACATTTCTTAATTATAAAATGCGATTGATGACTCCCCACACGTACATGCAGAAACACCATCCACAATATACAACTCTTATATTGCATACCTTGCTTAACACCATATATATATATATATATATCACAAAACTCGTACGTCCCTCCCTCCCTCACTCATAACGTTTTTAATGTGTTTTTCTTTTTCCGGTAAACCTAGCTAGTGAAACAAATATAGTATAGTTTCTTGTTAGCCATTAGTAGCATACACCATCTAGAAGAATATATAAGATGACCAAGAGGAAGTTTGCGTGCGGATTGCATCTTCCTCTTCTCCATTCATTTCAAAATGTTAATTTAATTTAGTGACTGAATGGTTGACGACTTAGAGCCCGTTTATTCGTGTGTTTTGGTCAAAACGCAGCTTATTCCTTAACTTAGCGTTTCAATGCTGCGGTAGAAAAAGCAGCGTTTTGAAAACGCAGCTATGTTTTAAAACACTGGAATTCCTAGCTTTTTCCCAAAACGCAGATTTTAAAACGCAGTATGGTATAAAAAACTGCGTTTTAACATAATATCTCAAACGTATTTATAAAGAAAAAAATCGTGTATTAAATAATCTGCGTTTTAAAAACGCTGCGTTTTGAAAACGCTACACCAAACGGACTCTTAATTGGCATCTTCTTATTCTCTTTTCATACAATTCGTTAAGTTTATAATTGAGTGCGTGGATGCTTGATTGGACCTTAAACCTAGAAGATAATACTAAAAGTTTACGTACAGGACTCAAACCTACTTTTTTCGATTAGGCCGACTATGATACACAACTAGCAATCCGATATTTTACAGACACCATTATGGTTATTAGGACAATGTATGCTTTAAATTTAATTTCATCTCCATTTGTAACCCAAAAATTGTGCATCAACAAATAAGCAACAACAAATATTATTCCCACTCTATTTATAGATTGATGCATTTAATTGTTTTATTTTATTTGTATCAAATGTTTTATATTTTGCATTGTAGAATGATGTAGTTGGAAAGTAGAGTTTTGTGATATTGTCGCAACAATATTACTCTTACAATAACATTTTTAGAACTAAAATGAGAATACACTTCAAATCAATTTTAAAGTTTCAATCACGCCACAACCTCACATTATTTTGTATAAACACGTACGAACGACACCATCTACTCGAAAAGAAATAAAATATTTGAAAAAATAAATAAATTTTATAACATGTATTCCCTCTGTCTCAAAAGAAAAAAGAAAAAAAAAAGGTCTCATTTGAGAAATCAAACTTTTTAAAATTCTAGCTTTACATGCTTGTACCTTAAAAAAATTACACTAAATTTTATCTATTTTTAGATTTTGGACAATTTTTGTGACAAATTAAAGATGAAAGAAAGACTTTTTTTTTTTTTTTTTGGACGAATGGAGTACAAAAATAAGTAGTTATAGGATACACTATATCAAAAACTAATTATAAGACTCTTTTTATTAACTACTAGTTTGGATCACTATAAAGTTGTGCATGTAAATGATGCAAATGTGTTTAAACATAGACTATGTTTAGATCCCCATTTCTAATATTCAAAATTTGAATTGCAAGACTAATTTGGTTTCGTGTAGCTTAAATTGTTCTTCCAATTTCAATTCTAAACTTTAAATTTTCTCATGAAATCTTCCTAAAAATAGAAAAGGAACACTTATTTTGGAAAGTTCTAAAATAAAAAAGGAAACACTTATTTTTAAAGGTACGGAGTACTATTTATACTCATTCCATCTCAATTGAAGAGGTAAATTTTGATATTTTACGCAAATTAAGAAAATAGTTGAAATGTCACTAAGAATCCATTTTGTTCAGCGTTTACAAAACGCAGTGTTTAAAAATGCAGCATTTTTAAAAACACAATGTTTTAAAAACGCAGGTCTTTCCTTATAAATAAGTTTGAGATATCACTTCAATAAACATTTTTTTTTCTAGTAACGTTTTAAAACTTAGAGTCTATTTGGTCGAGCGTTTTGGCCAAAACGCAGGGATAAAACGCAGCTTATTTGTAAAAATTGTGTTTCAATACTGCGGCAGAAAAAACAGTGTTTTCAAAACGAAGCTGCTTTTTAAAACACTGGACATCCTAGTTTTTTCCCAAAACGCAGGTTTTAAAACGCTATTAGGGAAAAAAAAGCTGCGTATTGAAGTGAAATCTCAAACATATTTATAAAGAAAGATCTGCGTTTTTAAAACACTGCGTTTTTTAAAACGCTGCATTTTTAAAATACTGCATTTTGTAAACGCTATACCAAACGGGCTCTTACATTTTGGAAAAAAACTGGGAATTTTAGCGTTTTAAAACGCAGCTGCGTTTTAAAAATATTGCTTTTTCTACCGCAGTATTGAAACACAATTTTTACAAATAAGCTGCGTTTTATCCCTGTATTTTAGCCAAAACACTCGACCAAATGAGCTCTAACTTATAATATGCGACCATAGTTTCAACTTAATTTATTTGACATGATAATTCTCGTCAACAAATGTAAAGTATTAAAGTTACCACCTTAATGAAAAGTTTCTTAATAAAGAAATGTTTCTCTTTGATTAGGGCAAACTAAAAAGAGCAACAAAGGCATCGCGATGAGTAACCAAGGCATTGCGATGAGCAACCAAGGTATCGTGATGAGCAACCAAGGCATCGTGATGAGTAACAAAGGCATCGCGATGAGTAACCAAGGCATCGCGATGAGCAACCAAGGCATTACGATGAACAACCAAGGCATCGTTATGAGTAACCTTATTTCTGCATTAGGGCAAACTAAAATGAATTTGGTACCTTTTCAATTAGTTTTACAAGCAATTTTCAGGTCCGAATCTTCAATACTAATTCTTGAACCGAGTATATATCTAAACATATTTATTATACGCATATATTTATTTAGGGTGAATTATAGGCCGGTCCCTTTTTCAAAATTTGTAATCACTCCAGTCCACTTATCTTTTTTCAAAACCGAAAAAAGACATTTTTGGGGCGAAAAGACGATTATGTCATTAATTAAAGAAAAACACGCGCGCATCAGTAACCTAAGGTATCGCGATGAGTAATCCAAGGCATCGCATGTGTTAATCATCGCGATGAGCAACTAAGGCATCGCGATGAGCAACAAAGGCATCGCGATGAGCAACAAAGGCATCGCGATGAGTAACCAAGGCATTGCGATGAGCAACCAAGGCATTACGATGAACAACCAAGGCATCGTTATGAGTAACGTTATTTCTGCATTAGGGATAAGGGTCTCAAGGCTAGGAATAAGACCCTTTTTCTTGTCAGGTATGAATGTTCGGGTAGATGAATTTACACATCCCATATTTACCAATAAAAGTTTAAAAAATCATGTCCAGGACACTTTGGTTTCTCCCTCAACCACTGCATATGCCAAAGGCCACATAGCATCAACCCCAATAGCTGAAAGAATCATCTCGTTCACTGGTTTACTTTGTGCATCGCGATGTTCCGTTTGAATTTCAACCGCTGGAGGGGACTTGATTTTCGTTTACCTTTCAGGGGCGTTGCCCCCAAATCCCTACGAGGGACCCTGTCCCCTCGACCCCTGCGACCTAACCGGACAGGTCGATTCTCGTTGCTTTGCCCAGCATACTACGATTGGCGAATTAAAGGCGTCCCAATGCCCAATTTAAGGTATTCCAATGCTCAATTTAAGGTATTCTGATGCCCAATTTAAGGCATCCCGATGCCCATTTTAATATAATATCAAAATCGATCAAAATTGTTGTTTTTGGTTGGAAAATTTACATACAAACATAGTATTGACTTCCTGTAACAGTATGGTATTGATATTATACAAAATTCGAACTCAAATAATTGATTAAAGTCCAAAAATCAGTCCAAGAACATCTTCCTCTATTTTCGGACAACACACTGCTGCCAAGCTCGATTTGGATCTCGAAAATAGTTTTTTTTTTTTGTAGAAAAATTGTTCGCAAATGTAGTACTAAGTTAGGATAATAATATGAGATTGATTTTAAACAAATTCGAAGCTTAAAACATAAAGTGGCCAAAATAGCCCAAGAACAAAGAAAAACGGGATTAACTAAAAAAATTAGAATTTGATCAAATTCGTGTTCTATGCATGTAAATTGATCCCCAAACATGAGAGAAGACTATATTAACAACATGAATCATTTATACATCAATTCGAACCTCAAATTTGAAGCAACGATGTTGTTGAGGGCATTTTAGGAAGAAAATTCTCAAAGTGCCTTTTAGCGGTTAAAAAAAAGGGTGGACTGAAGAAAAAAAATGTTTCAGAAAGTGGATCGACCAGCAATTTCCTGTATTTATTTCATCACAACACAGCAGGGCATGCCTTGGGCATAGGCCCACTAGGTGGTCGCCTAGGGCCCCCGAATAGGCCGACATCTTAAAGTGTAATAAAAATCCCAGAATAATTAGTCTCATATATTAGAGTTTTATTTATATCATAAATAACGCCACTTCTCATTTTAAAGCTCACATCTAATAGTAATACTCAGGGCATGTTTGTTAAAAATGAAAATTAAGCTTTGAAAAAGTAGAGCTGAAAATATTAAAACATCCTCTTTTGACTTAAAATTTTAGCTATTTTTAAGAGATTCTTAATTTATTAAGTGATAGTAATATTGGATTATCAAACAATCTTATTTTAATTTCACTTAAAATTTTCCTAATTAATCTCTTAATTGGGTAAACAAACATACCCTTAGTTTCAAATTAAAAGAAAACCAGGTTTCTATAAAATTTGATAATTTTTAAGTCATTAATTATTCTTTTAAAATTAATTTACTGTGATATAAAAATAATCAATTTTTTGTAGGTTCTATTTTTTTTTTTTTTATATGTATCTGATTAAAGCCCTATTTTCTAAGTTCGCCTAGCGCCCCCAAAATTGCAGGGCCCACACTGCAACACAGAATGACAATATTAAATATCGGTTTCTCATGAACGGAAAATGGTTTATATATATATATATATATATATATATATATATGAAAAATACGGGTAATGAAAAATATTAAATGATTGATTGTTATTGAACGGGCGGTTGAGTAACTCTTCTCATATCTATAAGTTTAGAACCTCCGATTACATATAAATAGACAGAAATTTAACTGTCAAAGTCAAACCTAAAATCTCACAATAAATTAAAATAATACTGTATAATTGTAGTAATAAAATTAAAATAAAAAGAGTATTATAAGCGAACAGCTGCGAACTCTTCAAAACTATTGAGTATTGACAAGTCCAAAATCCAAAAACATGCAACATTTGACATAGGCTCCAACCAAAAAAACAAAGAATGTGAAATTGAAGGTTGGAGAACACAAAAGGCCTGGATTGGAACACGTAACAAACTTTGGCTGACAACAGCCTGTAACCACCAGCGTCCAATTCTCCGGTCGGTCGAGGTACATAGCTATCCACCATTTCCCTTTGTCCCTCCTCCACTCCACTCGTGCACTTACATGGAGACCGAGTAGTGAAATACCCCTGTCCCACCATATAATTAATTAATTACACTTCCTCCATCCAAAAATACAATTTAAATAATAGTCTAATTTGACAAATTAAACTTTTTAACATTATATTTTTCTTATTATATTTTCTTTGAAGTGCAATATAATTATCTTTTTTTTTTTTAATCAATATATACTCCCTCCGTTTCATCCACAAAATAGTCCACGTTTGAAAAGTCTAATATTTAAGGAATACATAAGTGGTACTGGAGTTAGTCATAATTACAAAAATATTTGAAGATAGTCAAGATGGTTATAACATATATAGAAGGTAAAGTAAAAATATTTATAGAGATTGTAGGCATAATTTCTTAAAGTATATTCTTTAAGTGGTACTTTCTAAAAACAGAATAGTTGATTTTTTGTCTGGAACAGAGGAAATATATAGTTAAGTTAGTTCTTTCAGATTAATTTGCACATTTTTCTTTAATTCACCTTTGCACACTTTTCTTTAATTCACCTTTTCAAGAAGATCCAAAGACTGTACCCCAAACTCTTCTGTGCTTTCAGAATTACTCTCTAAGTATTAACCACAACAATTAAACTCGAATGGAGAGTATCGAAAACAAACCAATCTACACTCAAACTAAAATCTTGTTGAATCCATAAAATCCCCTCCATCATTTTTATTTATCATTTTGTCCCATTTTTCGCGATTTGCTCTACTCCCTTGGTTCGCAATTTTAAAGTACCTAAAATACCCATATATGGATCAAAGGGACAATAGTATTCAATAAAGGTAATAAGATTTCTCAACCTCTAATTTGGTGGAGCTTAGTTCCTTTTTCCAAATTTAGCCTCCGTTGTTTTACCAATAGAAGCAAAGAATCTCATGTTAAGTTCTTTCTTACAGTATTATTTATCTAAAGAAAAGTAAGAATTTACTATACCTTACAAAAACAATCGTAGACTTGTTGAAGTGATTCCTTAGGATCCCTTTGTTGTCTCTTACTTCTGGACCACCTTCAACATATTCTATAAGAGCTTTCTACATTTCCTTTGATGTTTCACATATGATGACTTGTCGATAGGTGTTTGCTCTAGAGCACAATGATGTTGAGGGCGTTGCCATCGAGCTCATCAAGCTTTATATCATCATCAGTTCATTTTTCTTCTGGCTTGTCTATTCCAGCAGGTGCTCTAGCTCTGCTAGCATTATGATTTGTTTTATTTGGCATAATGGATCATCTTCTACACATTTCAAGAAGCGTTTGTCAATGGAGTTTATGTACCTTTCATTTTATCCTTCCACACATCAAAATGTTTATCATCTAGAGTCCGTTTTGTCGTGCATTTTGACCAAAACGCAGCTTATTTTTAAAAATTGTGTTTCAATGCAAAACGCAGCTGCGTTTTAAAACCCTAAAATTCCCAGTTTTTTTGCCAAAACGTATGTTTTAAAACACTGCTAGGAAAAAAAAGCAGTGTTTTGAATTAATATCTCAAACGCATTTATAAGAAAAAAACTGCGTTTTAAAAACGCTGTGTTTTTTAAAACGTTGCGTTTTGAAAACGTTGCACCAAACGAGCTCCCTTAGGTTTTGGTTCCTCTGCTCTTTATTTGGTTGATTTCTCAAAGAATCCCAATATCAATTTCAGTTCTTACTTGACAAGAATCAGTCCTCCTCGCATCATGAGCTTGAGGAAGGTGAGATCGCAATATAGATGGAGCTAGAAACAATTTTTTTCTTTTTTTTTTTTAAAGTAGAAAGGATAGAGGAAGAATGAATGAAGAAGTGATGAGGACACCGTTGAAGAGACCAAGAATGGAGATGGACTTGGGAGGGAGAGCGAGGAACAACCCTGCGCTTATTTTGGAAAGCAACTTACGGACCATGAGGTCGGTAAGTCATTTTCCTCAGCAAAGGGGGATATTTTCCATCGACTTGGGGTTAATTCAAATTGACATTATTTTTTCTAATGTTACTAAACACTGAAAAATACGAAAAATGTATTTTAAAAGTCATTTTCTTTAAAACAAACGAAGTCATAAAACAAGTGACATTGCTAGTAATATGAAAAACGTTGAACAATGACAAAAAAACATGTTTTGCAGTGGTGATTTAAAAATTTCAATTAACTATCCAATCTATGTAATAAAAATGAAAAGCGGAAGGCAAAAAAAAAAAAAGAGGAAAGGAAAGAAAACGACTCTGATGAATACCACTCTATTTTCCAAAAAAGACACTCACAATTCGTTTTATTTATCGATGAATAATTTGAAATCAATCGAGCTTAGATTTAAAAGAGGTGTTTGTGAATGGTTCACTTAGAGTTCTCAAGGGGCGACTGAGTGATAGAGTTTAGAATTTACAAAGTGTGAGATTTCAGGTTCAATATCTTCCCACGCCCACAATTGAGAAATCTTGGTATTTGGATCGGCTCCCAAGCTTTTTCACGAGGCTCAGGCTCGGGGCAAAGGTGTAAATATTAGTATTATGTATACCCCAGAATAATTCTTCACTTAGAGCCCGTTTGGTCGAGCGTTTTGGCCAAAACGCAGGGATAAAACGCAGCTTATTTGCAAAAAATGTGTTTCAATATCATGAAAATGCGGCGTTTTCAAACGCATTGCGTTTTAAAACGCTGGAATTCCCAGCTTTTTCCCAAAACGCAGGTTTTAAAACGCTCCTAGGAAAAAAAAGCTGCGTATTGAAGAGATATCCCAAACGTATTTATAAGGAAAGACCTCCGTTTTTAAAACACTGCGTTTTTCAAAACGCTGCGTTTTTAAAACACTGCGTTTTATAAACGCTGTACCAAACGGGCTCTTAATCACTTACCAGTGTGATTTAACTAAGAGAGATGCTATTTCCACTATATTTTTTTTTTGCTAATTCACTACATTATTAATTATTACATTAAACAAATACATGTTTGGGAAAAAAACTATCCTTAATTACTTGTCCATATTTAGTTGACTTTACTTTTCTAATTACATTTCAATATTATTTTCTAATTCAAGACATATTAAATATTACATCCGTCTCAAAATAATTGTCATTTTAGCAATATGCACACAGATTAAGAAAACTTTCAAAAAGACTGATATACCCTTATTTAAGTTCAATTATTGTAGGCAAGTTGTTTGAATATTTTTTCTCTTTCTTCCTAGTAACCCTTTTTAATGAGAATAATAAATAAGAGCACTTTTGGTAGAACATGAACAATTGTTTTTTGAAATCCTATAACAACAATTATTTTGGGACAAAAAACTTTGCTAAAATGACAATTATTTTGGGACGGATGTAGTAATATTTTATTAGCGTTCACATAAGCGACATAATTATTATTTGTCTATTTTTATTTATTTTAAATATTTAATTAATTAAGCTCATGGATAGAGGCATGTTGCTAATAGAAAAACTAATATCATAAAAATATTTTTTGTAAACCAAATTTTGAGAAAACTTGTGATCTTTATTTATTAAAATAAAAACTATATCATTATATTTAAATGATATAATTGTATAAAAATAATCCAATAGTAAAATCATATTGTGAGATAGTAATGTAAAGTTTTAATACCTTGCCTACCTATAACTATTGATTCTAAATTTTAAATTTAATGAATTGTAATCAATAATCAATTCAATAACTACCATACTACTATTATTGAATTAATTTTTTAAAATAATATTGTTTGAATTAAGTTAAACCTTTTTATTTTAGTTATAAAATATCACATATTTTCTAAAATTTTGATTGATAATAGTTTTTATGATTTTTTTAATAATGAAACATGTCATAAGCATAATTGAGAAAATATATTTATTAAAAATAAGTATAAATAAAAAATGCAAAATTACCTTGCTTGTTGATATAATTGTAATTAAAAGGAAAAAAAATGAGAAATATTCAAATGGCAAGTAATTAATTAAGGGATAGTTTTGTCCAAATATATTAGCTTAAAGTTGCAATAATAATGTATTGGATAAGTAAAAAATGTAGTGGAAATAGCTCTCCCTTTAAGAGCCCGTTTGGTCGAGCGTTTTGGCCAAAACGCAGGGATAAAACGCAACTTATTTACAAAAAGTGTGTTTCAATACTGCGGCAGAAAACGTAGCGTTTTCAAAACGCATGCGTTTTAAAACGCGGAATTCCCTTTTCCCAAAACGCAGGTTTTAAAACGCTCCTAGGAAAAAAAAGCTGCGTATTGAAGTGATATCCCAAACGTATTTATAAGGAAAGACCTTCGTTTTTAAAACACTGCGTTTTTTAAAACGCTGCGTTTTTAAAACACTGCGTTTTATAAACGCTGTACCAAACGGGCCCTAACTTATTAATTACATAACATAGTTGTTTCCTCATATATTTTTTTTGTTTGTTTTTGTTTTTGGTTCTGTTTGAATGCAACTTTTCATTGAGTTTTGGATAAGTAGATAATTGTGCACCTATATAATTACAATGTACACATTTCTTATCAAATGTTCTATTAATATGTATATCTACCACGATTGAAGATGATTCCTCCATTTTTTTTCCGCTAAACCTCGTAAAACAAATATAGTATATATAGTTTCTTGTTAACCATTAGTAGCCTACACCATTTAGAAGATAACCAGAAAGGAAAGTGTTCGCGAATTGCTTCTTCCTCTTCTCCTTTCATTTCATATAGTCAATTTTAGTGACTTGAGTGGATTATTGACTTTGCATCTTCCTATTCTCTTTTTGATTTTTTTTTTATAAAAATCATTAATTTGCTTGAGTGTGTGGATGCTTGAACCTTAAAATCTTGGAGGACTCGGACCTATATTTATCAATTGGGCCGACCGAGTTAACTGGTGATCTGATCTGATCTTTAACGGACATGATCATGATTATTAAGACAATGTATGCTATTTCATTGTCATGTGTAACACAACGATTGTGATGTCATCAAATAAGCAACAATAAAATATTATTCTGATTTTATTTATTGATTGAAGCATTTAATTGTTTTATTTTATTTGTAACAAATGTTTTATATTTCGTAGGGTAGGGTAGGATAGGATAGTGTAGTTAGAAAAGTGATGTCACGATTATAATACTAACATTTTTCATAAAGGAAAATAAGAATAAGCTTCAAACCAATTTTAATAATCGCACGCCACAACCTCACATTCTTTTGTATAAACACGTACGAACAACACTATCGATTAAAAAAGGAATAAAAACATTTGAACAAATATAAGAGCTGTTATGGGAATGGGATACACTAAAAAAACGGAGACTAATTATTAAGACTCTTTTTAGGGAGGGAAGAAAGGGAATATTTCTATTAGAATTGTTAGCGAAAGACTGCGTTAAAGTGCGCCAATTACAAAGCCCCAAAAACTCTTGAAACCACTTCGTCCCCCATCTTTCCCCGCCTTTTGGTGACCGGACGGTTGGTCTGTAATTTCTAAAGAAAGAAAGAAAGAACATCACAGAGAGATTTCTGGAAGAGATGGTGACGTCGGCAGTGGTGAACACGTATCCACTCTCTAGCTACACCTTCGGAACCAAGGAGCCGAAGATGGAGAAAGACACTTCCGTCGCCGATCGCCTTGCTCGCATGAAAGTCAAGTATGTAACTATTTCCATACTTCAAATTACAGTTGAAAGATGTAATTTAATTACTAACATTTTTTAAAACCCCTGGGAGCTGTATTATGTCGATTTTCCCGCTAATTTAATTGTTGAAACCCTAGATCCTACCTACGAATTTGGGTTTTTGCTAATGCTTTGCGAACACTTATTTGGTCTTTTATTGCATTTTTCCATTCTCGAATGTTCTAGAAATGTAACCTGTCTACTGGTTCTGAGTTGCAGTTACATGAAAGAGGGCATGCGGACCAGCGTTGAAGGAATTTTACTGGTCTTTCTCTCTCCCTCTCCCTCTCTCTAATAATTTAGATGGAATGATGTGATTCTTTATTTCAGAAACATACTTTCTTGTGTTATGTCATGCTGAAAGCAATGCAACTATTTTCATTTCATTTCAACAGTTCGGAAATTTGTAGTTTAGGTTGGTTTTAGAACCCTTTACATTTTGTTTAACATTAGAATAATGGTGTCCGAATGCCATGGGGTGACCGTACTTCTAGCTGCAAAATTGAGGCTTTCTGTGGCTGATTTATCTGAATTTTGGTGACTCTAGAGCAGGAAACAAATAGACTCGACGACTCGTGACTGATCAAATATAGAGTATTAGGATTATACAATTTAGAGCAATGCTATACTTACAACCTACATTTGTAACTTCCTTTTTTTGAAATTATAACATTGAATCCTCTATATTTTTAATTACAGAACTCAATCAAAACATGATGTGATATCCAAAAAGGAAATTGTAAATTTGGGGTTGTAGCTATAGTACTAGCGTACGCACTCCGTTCAATAATAAGTATCTCCTATTGACTTTACACTGGTTCTAAGGTAATGTGGTTGACTCCATGTAATTTTCCTTTAATACGCCAAGTATGCCTTAGTAGTGTCAAAGCAATGGGTCCTTTTTTTTTTCATCTCACAATTAATAAGGGTATTATAGATGATTTGCTCAAGTAATCTTTCTAAAACTAGAAAGGGGACACCTGTAATGGACGTCTTAAAATGGAATAGGGGACATTTATTTTGGAATGGAGGGAGTAAAATTTATGGTGGATTGTGTACTAGTTTAGTAGAAAGGTGGTCAGTTATTATGCGGCAGTGATAACTAGTGGATGTCATTTTCACTTATTATTAATCAATGAAATTATCATTATTAAATAGTTAATGGTATGCAGTGCGATGAAACTACTCAATTAGCATTAGGTAAAAGAGCCTGCCTGGTGAGTAGGATGGGTGATAGATAGTCTTAACGTTTGTCTTTTTTCCACTAGTTAATTCTCCATCTCATAATTATTGTCTCCTAGACTTTACCTCAGTTTTAAGAAGGTAGTTGACTCTATGCAATTTTTCTTTAATACCCTCAAAGTATTCCCCAATGGTGTCAAATCAAGGGCGCCTTTTTCTCTTTTAAACTCACAATTAGTAATGATATTATAGACAATTTGCTTAAAGAATCTTTCTAAAAATGGAAATGGGGCACTTATTTTGGGATGTCCCAAAATGGAACAGGGGACACTTATTTTTGGGGTGGAGGGGGTAGATGACTGTTTTCTCTTGATTTCCCTCATGGTGTATTATCCGATGCTGGCATTTTTCCTCCTTATGGCAGTATGGCACATGATTGGACTAGCTAACAAACCAATATTGTTGCAATTTTTATATACATGTTACATATGTGGAGAAGTTTACCTCATTTTTAACTGAGTATGGGCAATATGGTGACGTCAAAACTCATAACTTTCCCTGGTCTCACTGTATGAAAATCTCGAATTATATTGGCAAGTAGTGTTGAAAATCAGTTACTATAATTTGAAATATTCCAACAAAATTTACTTCCTTTTCCCTTTTGCTCAATAATTGGCCTGATCCTGCGACATTAACACTGAATCTGTATATATAAATGCTCTATCTTCTTAATAGAGGGAAAAAAGTATGATCCCAGCTTATCTCCCCCCATCTCTTCCCAACTCTGAGTAAAAGAGGAGAAGAAGAAAATTTTGGTTGAAAGGGAAGTAATATAGTCTATCTGAATAACTTGGTGGTACATGCTTCAATGGCATGCAGTTGGGAATGTCCCAAGTAGCATCTTCCTCATATTATGTGAGGTAAGGGGTTGTTTATTGCTGCTTACAACATCAACGTGTCGTCTTTGTATGAAAAGAGAAGCAGATATGGTTAAATGAATATGAATGCAAGAGTTTATGTACTTATCAAAAAAATACAAGAGTCTATGTACAAGTTTGAGCATGCTCGAAGGCGTTTTTGTGAATATATGGAGGAGTTACTTATTCGAAGTTTGGCTTTTCCATAGTTATTGACTTGCAGTTTCCTTTGATAGCAGTGTAGCTGATGCGGTTGCCCCAACAAGTTTGAGATCAAAATTCCTTCCCACCTCGGAAGTATGATGCGGGAGCAATTAGGAATAGGATATTGTGTGTATTTCTCTTGTTGTAATTTTGATCATTTCATGTTTATGTATTCAGGGGCACTTCTGTAATTTACAAGTTTCCTTGGGTGCCATGTTTTTTTCTTTGCCAATGTAAAAGCTTCATCTGTAATAAAACATAGAGATGGATGAATATGATTTTGATTTTCCTTTGGTTGCAATTCCGCAGTTGTGTCTTGTTTCATCCACCCGAGTGTTGGATGTAATAGTTTAGCTGAAGGACCTTTTGAGTGTTAAATCTCTTGGTCATCCTTCATCATTTTTAATGTTCTTTTCCAATGCTTCTGTCTAGTAACTAGTCAAGGAACTTTGTTCACTCCCCACCACTAGGTGCTTTTGGCCCTGAAAAAAGGGATATTTGCGGACCCATAGTTATCTGCTAGTCTGGCAGAAGTTAACCCTCTCTTGACCTGTGTCAGCTTTTTGGTATGCTTTATGCTTATGTCAATACCAAATGGGAAGAGTCAAGATATGCAATATCTGTTCATTTCTCTATCTTAAGGATTAGTAAGCAAATGGCTCATCTTTACAGGTACAAGAGCATAATCACCCCCATATTCTTCTTCTGCAAATTGGAAACACATTCTGCAAACTCCCTGGTGGTCGTCTGAAGCCAGGAGAGAACGGTACAGATTTATTCTTCTTTTATTTATTGTTATCATATATTCATACTTCAACTATCTGCGAGTAGAGGTTGGTTTTGGCTACTTAATATAATTATTAATAGCTTGGTTCTCTCTTCACGCTGCAGAAATTGAGGGCTTGAAAAGAAAACTCTCTAGCAAACTTGCTGCTAATTCACCTGGTCTTCAGCCAGATTGGCAGGTATTGTTTACTACATTATGTGTGCCTGCATCTGTTGTTCACAGCTAAAGAAAGAACTAGAGGGCGGCTAGGCATTGCACATGTTCTATTCACCCCATCTGTTTTGTTTGTAGGTTAGTTACTGTAGTTTATTTCTACATCCTTATGCATACTGTCTCTTTACTATGTAGCAAAAAGTTGAAAGAATATAACAGTGAGCCAATGGCCAAGGGCATTCCTTAAGATCACTAACTTTAGAAATGTTTTGTAATGGGAACTCATACCTTGGACTTTGAAACTGTAAACAGGTTCTTCAAAGGTACAACTTTCATTCTTTTGGAAATAGGATTGTTAACAAGTGCAATTTTTAGAATTTGCATATCATAATTTCCGTCCATACCAAACCAATTGGTTTTTACCCATTAGAATGCTCCATGTCTCAAAAGAAGAACCCTATGTGAAAGTCAGGCGATTAGGGGACTTTCATTCTTTTGCAACATCTGGCATCATTATTCTTTCTATACATTTGATATAGTGTGAAATATTTAAAGATCATTGCACCTTTAGTTGCCTAATTTGGGAGTGGAAGTGGCACTCTTTTTGGGATCTCCCCAATAAAGTGATGGGACCCAATATGCAGATCATTTGCTAAATAGGTTTAGGGAGTTGGAACTGCACTTTGCATATGGACAGGAAATTCATCCTGAAGCCATATTTTACCTTCAGGTCTGTTTGCGAAGTTACTCACATTTAGGAGACATGCTGATAATTATTTGGTTCCTTGTTCATTTGATTCCCAACATGTCATTGCAGATAGGAGAGTGCGTAGCTGTATGGTGGAGGCCTAATTTCGAAACAATAATGTATCCATACTGCCCTCCCCATATAACAAAACCCAAGGTAAAGTAGAATTGAATCACATCAAGTAATTATGATCAATGCTTGTGGAAACTTCATTGTCCCTGCTCTTCATCAATTCAATGTGAGTCACTGTGATATATTGCACGCTTTGTAATGCAGGAGTGTAAGAAACTCTACCTTGTTCACTTGTCGGAGAGAGAGTATTTTGCTGTGCCAAAAAATCTAAAGCTTCTTGCTGTTCCATTGTTTGAACTCTATGATAATGTTCAGGTATGCTGGACCTACAGCTTCATTTACTTTCATATTGAGTATTAAGAATTTTATGTTTCAGTAAATAATGTGTGTCGGCTTTGTATATCCTTGTTGCAGTGATGTACAAGTCATATTAATATAATGAAGCCTTAGTTTCTGGGTTTCAAATTCTATTTTTGTTCTTTCGGACATACATGGTTGTGGCATCAGCAAGACCATGCGGTTCTTCATAGGGGGGTGTACATGCATATGCATCAAAATAAAGGGTATACATGGATTGGTTTCAATGAAACTGATTTGATCGAAATCAATCCATGTACGTTCTTTATTGTTGTAGCCTAATGGATGTATAAGTTTATATGATTTTAACAATGGTCGTTATTCATTGGTGGCAGAGATATGGGCCTGTCATATCCACGATTCCGCAGCAGCTGTCTAGATTCCAGTTCAACATGATCCATGCATAAATTTTGATATGTTTCACGAGCTCGTGTCTGGGAAGGATGTGGTACAAGAATATGAAATTGGTTTGTGGGTAGGTCATTATGCTTATGTCATAACCATTCTTCTGGAGAAGCTCTATTTCATTGAGTATTTGTACGAGATTTGGTACTTGCTGTTATTTTGAGAGCAGTGGAGTAGAACCTGTAGTTCTTGTTGTTGTGTTGTTTTAGGTGTTCGAATTGGTGTTATGAACTAGCTAATCTTTTGTCTCCAAGATTTTGGTTTCATGTAAGAGTTGTATGATCTATGGAAGCAGCTGTTGTACACGGATTTCAGTATGCATTGAAAGCTTTTGTCTATGAGTGACGATTTTTGTTCTGTACAGGCATCTAATACTCGTTATGACTACAAATAGATCATGAGCCATGGTTGATGGTATGAGCTTTGCTTGCTAAACATGTAAGAAGCTGAAACCATGTTTAAGAAACAGCAACAGATAATTAAAAAAAACGTGAAGAAACTTTATTTTCACTTTTCTATTATCAGAGGTTTCCCCTGTGTGTCATAGTAGACACTACTTAGTCCTGTTCTCTTGCGTATGTTCTTGTCTTCCATCTTCTCTCTTGCACCTTTGGCCTCTTGCCATTGGCCTGCGGAAGCATGGATGTTTGAAAGGAGAACATATACTGCTGATTCATTTCCTGCAACCATGCTAGCCATCTCAGTGACATACTCGGCCACCTTGATATCACCTCTAACCAAGCAACCACCCAACATAGACCCCCATATAGCCATATCTGGCTCATAAGGCATACCCTTCACTACACACTCTGCTTCCTCAATCAAACCATTCCGCCCTAGCAGATCTACCATACAACCATAGTGATCAAGTGTTGGACTTGTTCCGAGTTGTTCCTTGATACTAGAAAAGATCTTTCTACCTTTGTCTACCAAACCTCCATGACTACAAGCAAACAAAACACTGCTAAATGTGAATTCATTTGGCCTACAACCTCTCTTTTGCATCATGTAAAATAACTTAATAGAGTCTTCTGTTCTTCCATGAATGGCTAGCGATTTGATTATAACGTTATAGCAGAACACATCCTTATTACGGATTTTGACAAAAATGGTAAATGCTCTATTAACATCACCGCATTTAGCATACATTTCTACAAGGGCAGTTCCTACTATAACTGCCAAGTTGGACCAATCTTTTATCAGAGAATGTACCCACTGCCCACAATCCAGAGCACCCAACTTAGAGCAAGCTGAAAGAGCCGAAACAAATGTGAACCCATCTGGATTTACGCCTTCCATTTGCATTTGTGCAAAAAATTTCAATGCCTCTTCAAACTTACCATTCTGGGCATAACCCGAAATCATAGAATTCCAAGACACCACATTCCGCTCCGGCATTTTCTCAAACCAATTTCTTGCAGTCTCAAAATCTCGGGAACCAGTGTACATTCTAATCATTGACGTCCAAGTCACTACATTTTTCTCTGGCATTCTCTCAAACAAATCACTCGCATTTGCCACATCCCCCACTCTCGCATAACCAGAAATCATCGAATTCCAAGAAACTATATCTCTTTCATGCATTTTATCAAACACCTCTCTAGCACGATGGACATCCCCAAAACTCGCAAACCCAGAAATCATTCGGTTCCATAATTCCAGGGGTTTACTAGACATCTCATCGAAGATTTTTCTAGCATCATTTATCCACGCAATCTTATCGATACCCAGTTCAAAAGAATTAGCCATTCTTACATACAAACTAAAAAGGGATTCAGCAACTGAAAAGGCAGTTTCAAACCCAACCTTCATTACCTGACAATGCACCGTCTTCCCTGTTGTATACAAACCCAACTGGCCGCACGAATTTAGAACATACGGGTACGTATAATTATTAGGTTTAAGTCCTTTCTGAGGCATTTCAATGAACATCGACAGGCACGTTTCAAAAGGCCCATTATAAGCGTACCCTCTAAGCATAACATTCCAAAGGGTGATTTCTTTAACATTAATGGTGCCACCTAATTGTGTGAAAATGAGATTCGGATATTCCATTCCACCGAATTCGGTGCTTCGGCGGAGAAATTTGAGCAAAATCGTGTCGTTCCGGTGGATGCGTGCTGTGAGGATAAAGGCATGGATTTGTTTCAGCTGTTTGAAGGTGCATTTCCGCAAAAAGTTCGATACTTTGAGGTCTATGGAACAAGGCATATGTAAGTCTAATGTCTTGTTTAACTAAAAACTTCACTTTAATGTACTATATGGTTTGTCAATTGTCCTGTTTTTTTTGTGGGGTGGTTTGGGGGATAAAGAAGCTCAGCAGCTTTTCTACTCTTACGAGTCCTTTTCTTTTAGTCTTCTTTTGATCGTCGATCAACGTTTATAACCGATATTCGAGTGGAGTGCAAAGTGAGGAGGGGGGGGGGGTTTACTCTTAGCAATCTTGTGTTCTATGCCTTTTGACCGTCAATCGGCCTTTTGAGTGGGGTGCAAGTGAGGTTCTACAATTGTACTTCTTTGTTCCTGCATGAGCTGTGATTCTTGGTTTCAAAGACATTCTCACCATCCTAAGAACAAAAAAAAAGGTCCAAGTTCGTGTTGAGAAATCTTTTATACTATAAAAGAGGAATGGAGAAGGCTAATTTTGAGGAATATATTATACCTAACTAGAAGCTTTTATATTTCATCACACATTGAACCCCCCCCCCTTCCCCTTCTCCAAAAAAAAAAAAAAAAGCATTTCTTATTATTTTTCACATAATTAATTACTACTTGATTTCTTTTGACAAGAATTACTACTTGATAGTGAGGGAAGTAATATAGCTTTTGATTGGCACCGATTAATAGTAAACTATCATCCTGTTTTTCCAACAATTTGCCCTGTATATATATATATATATATATATATATATATATATATATATATGTTCATACTACCCCTTACAGATTGGGTTTAGCGAAAATTGTTATTAGTACATTGAAGAAAATTTTAATTATTGTATCAACTGAAAAAGTTGGGAATCAATTTTCTTTGTGAAAAAGTCATGTATCTGAGCTTGCAAATGCCTTCCAGTGCCTTAGGTTTAAGCAGGATATTAAAAAATGACCATGGTGTGATTAGATTAGTTGGCAAAGCTGACTAAAAGCCCGAGCTTGCTCAATGTCAACAGTGCAATGAGAATAATTCTAACTTTCTAAGTGACTATATATATGTTGAAGACTTGAAGTTAATGACGAAATGTCATCGGTGGTGAGTCCGGCATAGTTGATAAATAAGTTTGTTTACGGAGTCTTCTCTTTTAAACTCCAATTATGCCGACACCAAGCTTCTAATGACAATATAGAGGTGTTAATCGAGGACATTCCCATTTGCAGCATTATGTAAGGAGTGGCTGAGAAATTTGGGCGTGTAACTAAATATTGCTTGCAACAGATAAAATAAAGGAGGACTTTGTTTATTTGATTGATAATGATTGTTAGTAACTTACCATAGAATATAGTCATTGACATTCGAAGCTTCTGGGCTTGACCTGTATATGTGTTATGAAAGAGTTGTTGTGACTATTATATATATATATTCATCCACCTAAAAGAAGAAACAAATTTGGAAGGAGAGAGAGAGAGAGAGAGGGAGGACAAGTGAGCCTTTGAATTTTTTTCCATTTGACCGTTAAAACAGGAATCATGACGAGAAGTATGCCATGCTTATGTCATTTTTTGTTCAATTGAATTACATTCCTAGCTACGTCTTTTTGTTTTTTCCTTTCAAAAAGATGCCTTTTGGTACTTTATGCCAGGCCACCGGGGCTTGTCTCTGAATGCATCATCAACTATGATGCACGAAACGATCATGCGTCTTCTGGTTTTCATTTGATTAATCTTCTGCTTTCAGATAGGGACTCCTTAATTCACAGTATGGCCAGTCCGCTTAGTCACTATTGATGTAATTTGAAGTGTATCAATATTTGACTTAAATTGTTAAATAACTTAAAACTAAGCTAGGATTCCAATTGGTTTCTAACACATTGCACCGTCCATTGCAGTAGATTACTTACCACATACTATTCTATTGATTTCATTTATTTTTCCTTTTCCCTGTTTGAATCTTCGCAAGTATGCATGATAAATTATTTGTAAGTTCAATAAAATAATTATACACTGGTTGTAGGAGATATAAAAATCTTCATTGGCGAGAAATAATGCCACCAAAAATTAATCCTATTCTGATCTTTAAAAAGTCTACACTTCATTTGGCTTTTTAACTAGCTGGCCGGGAATGGAAGATGATGCCTTAAATCCTTGATTAGTCTAATTGATCGATGTTTAAAGTTGATTAAGGAGTTGTACTAATTTATTCAAGATTAATTAATGTAAATTATAAAACAATCAAATTTTTAAGGTTTGATTGTAATTGTAAATGTAATAAGCTTTGGTGTTAATAATGGTGCAGGCAAGGCACAGGTCTAAGCTAACGTTGCAGCCATGGATCCCACACACTTATTTCGTTTATATACGCAATTTATGGGTAAGATTGTTTTCTCTTCTACTGGTTTAGCTGCTAATTAATTAATTTCAAGTCATATACAATATTAATTATTATCTCAAGGCATGGGTTCTTTGGGAACATTCTGTTCTCCTTCATATCAAATCCATATAAAAATGAGCTGGTCCATCATTTAATTTTCTCTCTCGACGCAAAAGGAATTAATAGAAAGCTTTGATTATTTAGAAGATGAAATTAAGAGCTAGAGTTTGGTGTCAACTTCGCTGCTGAAGTCTGACTTTTGTTTTGTTTAGAACAGAATGTATACAACCAGCTGGTCTCCTCCTACTCCTCTCTGTCATTTCATGCATGCTTAAGCAAATACTCTAACCTTTGTGATTTAAAAGTCTATTTAATTTCCTGGCTTTCATTGCTTCAGCTTTAATAAATTTCAGAGTAAAACTAGAAACTCTCTCGTGGCATTGAAAATTGCTCTATTATTATATGGAGTGGATTAGTAAATACTCCGTATAACATCAGATCTAGCTAGGTGTTATATATCTTGCATTTTATCCGCCAATTACTGTCATCAGCAAATGCTACGTCAATTCGAACCCACAATCTTATGTACTAGCAATATTCTGTTGTTTGGAGCCAAAAAAAACTGCACGGTTTAGAATGGCCTCCTTGCCGGATAATGGTTTTTATCCCAGACAACAATCCTACTCTACATAGAAATGCATTTCAAAGAAAAAATTGCTTTCAAATCATTGGGCCACTGCATTTTTTTGAGACAGAAATATTCTTATATATAAAATCATTTTCCAACCTCTCGTGTTTGAATTTCATTGGAACAAGATACCTTCTTTAATAATCATTTCATTTGATTTTCATTGTCCTTCCCATTAATATTTAATTCTATATGCCATATGGTGAATGGAATGATCCTGCCTGCGCACAAGATCTGATCAATAAAGTAATGAAAGAAGAATAATTGAAATCATAATTTGATATATTATTGTCGGTTGGCAATTGGCAGTTTCATTATCTAATTTGTAGGAGGTTATTTTGAAAATTGAATGTCATCGATCAGGAACAAAAAAAAAAAAAAAAAAAAGAGAGAGAGAGAAAAGAACAAAAGAGAGGTGTAACACTCAATTCAGATTTTCACCTAATTTTGCTAACATTCTTGTTCTGTAATGCAGACACACAGGAATTGATTCAAAAATTAATACAACAGGTGGATCGAGTGGACGCCATAATGGCCTTTTCCATGTAAATTATAGACTAGCAACTTAAAACAAAGGGAAAGTCTATTTTCCCAACAAATTTTACTTATCCACTACTTTCATTAATGGTTAAATAAATTAGTCATTGTTTTTGGCACAATTGCCTTTCAAATATTTATTTTGTTTGAATTAGTACTTGCTTAAAGTTGTTTTTTTTTTTTCTTTATAACTTAAAATTAATTTTTCTTTTCTTATCTTCTCAAATAAATTATGTCTATTTGTCAACGCTAAAAAATAAAATCTAATCTATCCATTATTTTTCATTTAATTTCTTCAAATAATTTTTTGAAGCAAATTAAAGTTAATGTTAAAAAAGTAAAAAGATGTTATACAACTGTTTTATTGTGAAATATTTCTAAGTAATCATAAAACATATATTCATTAATTGATTATCCATTCAAGTTATTTATTTGAAATTCATATTTTGTACTCCGTGATTTGATATTATGTAACGCATACGACTTCTCTTTGTTTGGTCTATTTTGCCATTCATAATTTTTTTTTCTTATTTGTACGCAAAAGAAATTAGACCTATGTATTATTTTTTCCTTTTACAAGATGTTTCATTTATATTTTTTGCATATAAAATTATTTATTTTCCCGTGCATGATTGTATATAATATTATTTGCAAAGACAAATAAATGAAAAAAATTAGAAAGGTGAACAAATAAATAAAGTGGGTTTGAAGGACAATTGTGTTGAGACATTGATGAACTTAATTAAATTTTAATGAATGTTGTGGATAAGCAAATAATGTAGTGGAAATAGACTCTTCCTAAAACAAAATATATAATTTCTTGGACATGTAATGTTAAAAAAAGAAATGAGGATCGAAAATGCAAAACAGTAGCTAGCAGTTTTTAACCATCAGGGACTGAGGGTGGGTCGACTTGTTTATTTTCTGATAACAACTTGGTTTAGGTAGATGTGAATGTTACACAACAGTTGTCATAAACGCAACAAATATAGTATTGTCAAACCAGCCACTCCATCATACGGACATGTAATATTAAAAAAAAGGACATTTAAAATATATATATATATATATATATATATATCTTTTTTATTAATTTAATACTAGCTAGTAACTTTGATTAGCTAGAGTTGATTGGAAGAGGATTTGTTAAATATAGGAGTAGCAGACGAATGAGAAACAGGGGTTGACATTTAGACATAACTTGTTTCAGTCACATCCACATTTATAAATGCCAAGAGGAAATTAAAATCTTTAGTTTTAATTGGCATTTCTACATATGAAACATGTGAAATTACAGTCTGCAGAGGATCGAGATCTCGAGTACCTACCTACCTACTTTGGCCTATTCCCAAGAATTTAATGATTGCATTTAAGTGCAAACCCCTATACTATAGCATGTCTGCTAATTGAATCACCATCATCATCTTCTTCTATTCTTTGAACTCAATTATCAGGCTGAGGGTTTTTGTCAAACTTCTCTTATTCCATCTAACCAAGTTGAAATTGGCTTAATTAAGATAATGATCAGAACAAGAAACCACCACTTTCATGAAAAATTAAATTACGAAAAACTTACCTTCCATGTATCCATGATGACGTTATTTCTCAAGTCAAAGATAAGTGTTATGAACGTATATTGAACACTTTCTGCATATTGAACTGATCGATGTTGTCTTAACATTATCTTAATTAACTCTTTGTTCATTGTAGTTTGCAGAGGACTTGTCAATTTTTCTGATCTAGTAGAGTGGTTCTTTAAGCTAGAGCAAGTGACGTCAGGTAATTCTGTCATTTCTTATGCTTCTTAATGAATAAATATCGCTTATGTCAGAGAGATCACAAACTAAAAAAGTAACTACTTGAGGTAGTAGACTCAAGACGATTGTCACTTCTCGCTAGTAAGGAAGCTGACTGCCCGTTTTTTATCTTCATGGTGAACCGGTTATTTTAGTTTAGCTTTGTCTAGCCTCCTAATCTTTCAAAAATCTATTTTCAGTAGTGCATATACTTTCTTTTTTTTATTATATATATATTTTTTCTGATCGTTCTTATAGTAGACGAGTTGGTAAAACTTCTCAAGTTCTAAGGAGACCGAAGCATCCATCATCAAGTGAGATTGTAACAGAAGACATAATATTTTTCCTTGAAAATCTAGGAGAGATAATATACCAATAACAGTGGTTTCTGCATCATGATGAAATTATATACCAATAACTTCCTTTCTCTACCATTTTCTCGATTATAGGGAAGTTAAAATTCATTTCAAAATCGTAATTTTACTCTAGATTGTATCGTTGGGGTCTCTTTACTAGCAATTTACTTCATGTGGCCAATAAATAATTTTGTATTCTAGGTGATGGTATCATCATAGTCATTAAGCATGCTAAATGACACAACACAGGATCCCAGTCTCCTGTGGTCCTGAGGAGTACTCAGAATTCTTTGAAGGGGACACCTATTTTAAGTGATAACTTTGCTGTTCTTATTTATTTTTGGTCTAGCACTTGTTGTTGAACAATTTAATAATTTCCTTTTTTGTTTTTTTAGTACTCCCTTTGTTCTATGCAAAGAGTCGAGGTATTCTATTTTGTAACCTTCCACTTAAAAAGTTCACTTTCAAAAATTTATGCATTCAATCCCCATAACCTTTCAACTTTACCCTGGATCCACATGTGTTATAACCATCTAGACTATGCTCAAGCATTTTTGTAATTATGATCAACTCCAATGATATTAATATATTCCTTAATTACTAAATTTTTTAAACGTAGACTCTTTAAGTGAAACGGAGGGAGTACATTAGTTGATGGTTTTGAATTTGTCCCAAACACACTACAGAAACAAGTCATTTGTCTTTTTATTTTGGATGAAGGAAAAAGAATATTTAATTATTAATTCATTTAAGGTTTAAAAAAAGCATATTACAACTTTTCTTCCCTTTATAACCAAAGCATCTAGACTCAGCAGTCCATGTTCTCATCATTAACTGCTCCTCCCTTCTCTCTTACAGAGAAATTCACAACTCAGTTTTCTCAATATTGACATAACATTTCTTTGTACTATCAAAAATTTGTCGGCAGATGGGGTGTAAGCCATTGGAGAAGCCAAAGCTCAAGTACAAGAAGGGCTTATGGTCACCAGATGAAGATCAAAAGCTCAGAGATTACATTCTGAACTATGGTCATGGTTGCTGGAGTGCCGTTCCCATTAATGCCGGTAAGTTAGAGTCATAATTCACAATTTCTTTGTTCTCTTGAAACACAAATTGTTGAAAGATAGATCATTACTCTTGATAAGCACTTTTGAATACCTCTTACGCAGATGTTTGCGGTTTTTCCTGTCTACGAATCTTTATTTTTAAATCATATCTCAACCTGATAGGCCTGGTTCTGATAATGTTACTTTCTAACTTGAAAATTCTTGTACTGAGTTTTGACTTCAAGGTAAATATAAAAAATTACTCCAGTACAAATCATATAGACCTTGTATGCTAATTGCTTGATAGATTTCATTAAACAGTGAATTGGGAGTCAATATGTAAATAAAAGTTTTTCGTCCATAACTCTTCAAAGGCCGAGTCAAGCTTACTTACAGTCATTTTACTAGGAAATTTATTTATTGGTAAAGTCAAATGCAAACACTAGGGTTGCTCTGTTGTGGCCTCAAGGTCATGAGGTCGAACTACGCAAATAGTCTGTAGGGGTAAATTGCGTACATAAAAACATTTCTGAAACCTCAATGGCAGGAATCTCATGCACCTAGCTGAACATTCTTAGAGTAGGACGCTGCTCATTCAACAGACAACAGTAATGGACTTGTTTCTGGTAAAAATGAGATAAGCAAGAGAAAGTGATTGATGGTGACAGTTTTGTTGCATTGCCGAAAGTACCCTTAGTTGACTCTTGTGCTCTTCTGACTTTTCTCATTTATATTATGCCTTGAAGGTCTGCAAAGGAATGGAAAGAGTTGTAGATTAAGGTGGATAAATTATCTACGACCAGGATTAAAGCGAGGGTTGTTTACTATTCAAGAGGAGGAAACGATCCTGACCCTTCATGACATGTTGGGCAACAAGTAAGTAGCATAATTACTCAAAAGTTGAGAACACAGCAAAGAGTGCAAATTATAGTTCTTATGTCTTAAAACACACTAATGAGGTTACACAAAAAAAAGGCGAAAAAAGAAGAAAAAACACTAATTAGGGGCCCGATTCCAATGTACAGGTGGTCTCAGATATCACAGCATTTACCTGGAAGGACAGATAACGAAATAAAGAACCACTGGCATTCTTATTTGAAAAAGAAAGTGGCAAAAATGGAAAATATTGAAGCCCAAAACAAGACTGACAACACAACTGCAAACATAGATAAAGTAGAATCATGTTTGTCCTTGCAGTCAACAAGAAACCCAAGTTTTGATTCACCTGAACATATGGAAGGATTCTTAACGGCTGCAGGCCAATTTGTGCCCCAAGATTTTGATAACTCAAACGAAGCTTGTCGTAGGAGCTTACCTAAGATTCTATTTGCTGATTGGCTTTCTGGTGATTGGTTTCTTGATTTTGGCAATTCAAGTGGTCATAGTTCAAACTTTCAAGATGCTCTAATGAATGGTATACAACTGAATGAGGGATCATTTGGTAGCGACAATCAACAAGCGACAAGTGATGGTTCAACTGATGGTATGTCTTGTGCACAATTAAAGTTTGAGGATCGAATTCTGGAAAGTGGTTTTGTTGATTTAATCTCTGGGGATAACATGCCTAGAGATTTCAACATAATAAATGATGTAATGTATAATTGTGATACCATGTTTTCAGCTTCCATCCTTACCTGAGCCTTGGTCCATGAGGCAGGGGGCTGGGCTGCAGACAAGTTGAAGCTGCTCTCGATTTGTTTATCATAAGATCTCGATTGTAAAGTTGGAAATATATATATATATATATATATATATATATATATATATATATATACACACACACACATATATATATTATCATTTTGCTTCTAAGTTTCGACAAGCTTACCAGAACAAATAAACATAAGATTTATGTTCTTAAGATCAATAGCTATCTGTGTCGAGGGGCGAATAACTGTGAGAAAAATCACCAAAACAATGAATAGATGGGAGACCAATTCACAACAACCGAGGTTATTACTGGTTCAAATACACCATAGACAGGACTTGTGAGGTCACTACGCACTGAAATGCATCATGACTTGGAAGACCAGGAGAGCTGAGACAAACAAGTAAACTAATCACAACGACGGATGAATTAAGAAGACAAGACGTGATTTTTTTAATGAAAAACTTGATTCTGTAACTTTGATTGATTAGTTTACATTCATATGTAAGCATTATGTTAAGGACAATCCACAATGATTGGCTGGTTTTCTGTACTTTTCAAACTGTCTTGTTGAAAGTATAAACTATCAGAGACGTAATTGATCACGCCAAAAAGTGTTCTGGTGATCTGTCGATGTCCACGTATGCAACTAGTCTTTGGTTAGGATGCCCCGGCTCTCAATAAGTACAAGTTTTGGTGGGACTTGTCCTCTGGTAGATACCTGTGATGAAAGGAAGCACCGTTAGGGAGCTGGACGTTGGTCCAGCTAAAGCCCTCGGGTGATAGAATCAGTATATGGTGAGGTTAATGGTCTCCGGTGAGGATTCAGGCTGCTCTTTAAGAGTGAATGCACTGAATGCTTTTGGAGAGTTTGTAGCTGTGTATGTGAATTTGAACTTAGATCATAAATGAAGGCTATCACCTTGTATTTATACTGGTGGAATGTTGGTTTGAGGCAAGTGGGACTGCTAGGTGTCGACCTGGGGTGAGCAGCCATGTGCCCATTTATGGCAGCCACAATGTGCATTGATGAGCTTTAATGTGGAAGTGACCTGCTCTGGTGCAGAGGATAGAACTTCTCTGGAAGTGACCTTGACCTTCTAGATGCAGCTTTACTTAGAGGGTAAGTAACTCTTTCATCCAATGAGGTGATAGATGGTGGCTCCGGGATGACGTAGTAGCACGTGGGTATTGAATGCAGCAGCTTTTGTTGACTTTCATTACTTCTCGGGGTGGAGACCTCGGGGTCTTAGTATTGCAGCTCGGGTCAAGGACCACGCGAGCTCTTTAAGTTCGTAGTGGAAGGCTTTAGATCGATCCCGAGCTCTTCGAAGAGGTCGGGTCGAAAGCGGAGGTATGCATACCCGGGCTCCGGGCTATTGTCCAAGCTCGGGTCGTGAGTTCCTCTCTTCCGGGCTCCAGATAAGCTTGACCATGTATCCCGCTAGTGCCACGTGGAAGTTGAATATTTTGGAAGTTGAATATTTTAGTATCTTCAGTAATAACTCTAGAATCTTTCGTTTGAACAACAATGTTGCACTGTCTTTGTCTTCCGTCAGTCATTTGTACTGGAGCGTTTGTCTTCTTTGAGCTCAATTACTGCAGTTATATATTAAGCAAATATCAGAAATAACGGGGTATGATAGAAAGAAGAGATGATAGGTTTCTAATGTTCAAAAGGATCCTAGTTCTTGACTTCAGACTTCGATCTAAACATGGAATTTTGCATTCCCCTGCTTTAGGATACTGTTACTAAACTTGGATAAGGTGGAAGAATGATTAGGTTGACTGATTGAAAACAAGTCTGATACAACTTAGTGGTTGTTTAGGGTATAAATCAAACTTGCTTGATTCCAAAGTGATTATAGAGAGGAATCGGATAAAATGTCAATGTTGTTGATGCTTACTCAAGTGACGAGTCAGTTAAGCCGAGATCTTAAATTGTAGACTGATAGTTTAAATTAAAGCTAATGATATTCGAGGCCTCCTTGCTTATGAGCACCTAGTTGTTATGCAGATCAATTACTTGTCGAAACACTGGCATATTGTCCTCATTTTTTTCACTACAATAGTTAAACCGTGGTGAGAAAAGTGTAGATAAAAGATAGGGTTAATGACATTACAAGTCCCTCGACTATAATCTATTTCACAAGTAGTTCTTTAACAATTTTTTTTAAAATTTTAGTCCATTGACTATGAAAATTAGACATTGTTGGTCCTTTTGTTGGATGCCGTTAGTATTTTTCCGTTAAGTCCGTCATGTGCCCATCACGTGCCTTTGGTTAAGGGTATTTATGAAATTTCATATGTAAGATTTTTTGTAATACTTAAATAGTTTATTCTTTTCTCTCTCTCCCCCCACCCCCAACCCCCCTCCAACCTCGCGAGCTGCGACCTCTCTCCCGCTCCCACCCACCTTCAAAGTTCAAACCAAACACTATGAAACTCTCCTTTTCTCTCTCCACTAAGCCCGCCGGAAAGCCTCCGTCGCAACCTCAATCCACCCATAAACCCTCCAACACTTTCGCCCAATCCGAAGACACAGACCAATCCTCCCAGACCAAAGAATACCTAACATAATTTGACCCTTCCAAACAAACCCTAGATCGGTCCAAAACCGTCACCCCAATCCCTCCGATCCCCAAACAACTTGCGCAACTCCACCACCAAGACCGATTTCTCCACAGCGGCCGCAACGGAGTCGAAATCGAATATAGAGAACTCTATGTTACAGAAATTTAAGCAAGATTTGAGTACCTTGCCGGATGATCTTGGGCAGGAAGAGTTCAACGGAATGTCTGTCGAGAACTTTGCGCCTGCTTTACTTGCTGGTTATGGTTGGGTTGAAAAGAGGGAGACTGTATTTACAGAAGGGTGAGATTGTAAACGTTGTTGGTCCGACCACTTGTGATATACCAATGGATAATAGTAGGGAGTTGATCCAGGGTGTTGACCAGGAATTTCTTGAGACTGCACTCCGCGACGCGGGGTTGGGGGTGGGGGAGAGAGAAAATAATATATTATTTTAAAAGTTAGAAAATATCTTTGCACGTAAAATTCCATAAATACCCTTAACTAAAGGCATGTGATGGGCACATGACGGATTTAATGGAAAAATACTAACGGCATCCAACAAATTTTCATAGTCAAAGGATAAAATTTTAAACAAAATTTGTTAAGGGACTACTAGTGAAATCGACCATAGTCGAGGGACTAGTGGTGTCATTAACCCTAAAAGATAATTAACTTGTTTTCATGAGTATTGTGATTAATATACGATGTAACCTTTCTGTTGCGTCATTGTTGATTGTATGGATGTTAATGTAAGAGTCACTTGATGATATATTACTGACACAGGAATTGAAATGGTTTTCGACAAACTGAACAGTCGAAACTGTTGTGCACAGCGGAAACTAGCAAACAAATTAACAAAGTACAATAGGATCAATCACAAAGAAGAGAGCGAGATTGGAGTCAACGGCCTGTCGAAATTTTATTAGAGGCTCACACCTTCAAACGTTTTAGGTATACAACTATTTATATGGATACAATAGAAAAAATCCTAAAACTCGCCGCTATGCGGTCGCACTATGCGGCCGCATACGATTTGCAAGGCTTCCATGCGGACGCTCTATGCGGCCGCATGGTTTCCAGAACCTTACGCGGATGCCTTATGCGGCCGCATGGTTTCCAGTGTTCCATGCGGACGCCCTATGCGGCCACATGCTTTCCAAAATTTCGAATAATCCGTACCGCGGGGGGCAGAGCCCCCCGCACCCCCCCTTTGAGGTCCAATCAAGTCCTACTTCCTGCCGAGGCCAGTTCCCTCTTGCCTGGGTAATCGAGTCATCCATTCTCAACAGAAACCAGCATACGTAAGTGGGGCAGCGCAGGTACGCGTTTGCCGTTTCCCAAACACACTTATACGAAACAAGTCCCAAAACCTCGTATATATTATGTTGAAGTTGGTACATGATATTGAGATAAAAATTAAACGAAGGAAGATCTTTTGTTTAGACCATAAAAGGGTGTTGGGTGCCAACCTCGATCATTGATTTAGTAGGTGCAGAAACTTCCTCACCTACTTCGCTTCTATGGGCAAAATAAATAAATAAATAAGATTGAAAGGTGGAATGCATGGGCACTAGGCATTGTTCTTTTGGTTTTAGTAAATTAATGTTGAGGTGAAAGTCAGAGTATCAAGTTGATTATACTAACCAACCGAAAATGATTGTTTAAAAACAAATTAAAAAATAAATAATTACAATATCTACCAAGTTGATTATACTATGTTTTTTTTTTTTTTTTGCTTAACCTATGAAAAAGAAGAGTTGTATCAAAATATGCTGATAAGGAATGATTTTGAGAATATAATTTTTCCTACTTCTAGAATCCACAAGATAATACGCAACATCCACTCAGTCTCCTTTAGAAATCATCTCTGTTCCTTGTATAATACTTGATCTATCTAAAAATAAGTGTCACATGTTCTTTTTCGAAACTCCCCAAGATATATAATTAATTGTCCAATTTTTTTTTTATTTTTTTTTTTATAGACATGCAGATAGGAGCCGGCCAGAATGCGGGGGCGGGGGCAGGGGCCGGGGCGGACATCGAAAACCAATTGGCACTAGGTGAAATAGCCCCTCAAGTCTATGTTGAGTTATTTAGTTGATGTGGAGCAGTGGTTCTAACAAGATCGATCGAGTGGTTTTGCTTCAACTTTTTCTGATCAGTGTTACAGTAGAATTTAATTCAATCCGAACTTTAAACACCAGCTAGCTTTCTGTTTTACTACAATTCCATTCCAGGGTTTCCAGTTTGTAATTTGTTAAACAAAAAACTAAGGTAACTTAAACGCAAGAAAAGTATGATTGATAAATTATTTGATTAATTTATGGCAAAAAGAATGATTGATAATTGATTGTATTTGTATATATATATGGTGTCCTTCTCATCAAGTCTATTCTCCAATATTATGCCCCCCAATCGGAATTCATTTGAATAGTGTCTGTCACTCATTGAGCTTACTTTTGTATTGACTTTTTTTTTTTTTTTCCTATCTAAAATTCAACTTGGCTTGCCTACATACGACCAAAAACTGGTTCGTTAAAATAAATTTCTTTAATTTCACATATTCTTGTTTAGAATTAATATCCATCAAGTTGATTATTTATTTATTTATCCAGACGTACTCATTCATTAAACTATCCATATTGAGAATCGTGAGCAATTTGTTTTATAATTTTTTTCTTATTATTAAGAAAATAAAAAATCTTGTCAATTTGTTCTAACAACATACTTTTAGTAAATACTCCCTCCATTTTCGACCAAAGATTTAAAATGTTTTTTGGTTCCTCGACTGTGAGCTAACTTTTTGTTTGATCCTACCTCATTAAAATCTATTTATATGGTCCTATATCTTTCATTTTTTGGTTAAATTCCCTCTTACTACCGTTAACGTTAGATTTTTCGTCCAATATTTTTAAAAATACCCAAACTACCATAAGCCCTAGTCAAAGAAAAGCGTCCTTCACTGAAGTTTTTTAAAAATATTTCTTCACACACATTCTATTCTCAACACAGTATATTCTCTCTAACTCTATCTCTTTGAACCATTGCTACAATTAATATATCAACAACAACAACCCTACAATTTGATTCTGCCATTGACGGCGATGGTAATGGCAAGAGCGAGAAATTGACTCCCTCTCATATCCACTACATAGACTCCACTTTCACTGAAGAAAGACCCTACCTCGGACAATTTTCTTGCCAACTTCTTCATCTTCCCCAATTTGAATTTCTCTCTCTCTCTCTCTCTCTCTCTCTCTCTCTCTCTCTCTCTATATATATATATATATATATATATATATATATATATATCCAGAGGATTTAATTTTGTGTAAAGCAAAATCCCTAATCAATGTTTAATTTACACTCCTCAATGCACAAAGGATTGGGGTTTACTTTAATTTTGAGGTGGATCTAGGGTTCATTGCACAGAGTAGAAAGAAATTATTCATTTTTTCAATTTTCACGAATCAGACTAAAATTTGAAGCTTGGAACCGTGTCCTTTTTTATTTTCCCAATATTTGGCCTGAATTAGGGTTTTAGAAGTAGAAAGAAATGTTAGTCATGTTTTTTTGCCGGAACAACTCGACTCCTTAGAGCCAGACGCCATAAATGGGGTAGTACTGCTCGCCCTTACTGGAGGCGCAGAACTCTAGGACGGCGTGGGACCAGGTGCAGTTAGGAGGCGGGGAGTAGGGTGCGATGACTGGCGTGTCACCATAGGTGTTGGCGAAGGAGTGGTTGAGGATGGAGAGGAAGCACAACGGAGTGAGGTGGTTGGAGGGGAGCGGGTGGAATGGTGACGAAGAAGAAAAGGGGAGAGAGAGAGAGAGAGAGAGGAGGAGGAAATGTTAGTCATGTTTTCTCCCTCTTGATTTTTGATTTTTTTTTTTCCGTTTTTGATGTGTTATGCAATCACTAGAATGCCCTAGTAGTTATTATGGTTAAAGGAATTGCTAAGGGTATTTTTGCCAATTTCTCTGTCATTTAACATTTACTACTTTACGATAAGGGTAATTTAGGTATATTGCAAAATTATAGACAGAAATTCTAACGTTAACGACAAGAAGAGAGAATCTAACTAAGAAATGAAAGACGTAGAATCATATAAATAGGTTTTAAAAAAGTAGGACTAAATAAAAAATTGGGTTAAAGTCGAGGGACTAAAAAATATTTTAAATCTTCATTAAACTATCTATAATGAGAATCATGAGCAATTTGTTTATAAATTTTTTCTTATTATTAAGAAAATAAAAAATCTTGTCAATTTGTTCTAACTACATCTTTACCTACTATTCTTAAATACTCTCTCTATTTCGACCAAAAAGTCCACTTTTTATTTTAAAAAGTCAACATATGACTGTATAAAAATCAAAATTTAACATACTTTTTGGAAATAAAATATAATTCACTAAAAACTATATTAAGAATACTATGCATTATAACTTTTATAACTTTGTAAAAATAAATAAATTTATTGTAAAAATAAATAAATTTATGAAATCGTCGATCAAATTTTAATTAAATTAATCTAAAAAAAGTAAAAAATGGACTTTAGGTTGAAGCAAACAGAGCATTTCATTTGCTGTTCCTAGGAAGCTTCATCTAGAAGCAATTTTTCTCCCATTTTCCTTTTCTTTTTATTTTCTCTCTTTGTCTCACACCCCACCCCTCCTGTGATTTTTCTCTTCCCCCCGCCCCTCCCTCCTCCTCCTCCTCCTCCTCCTAGTAATTAAATAAATGCAGTCAAAAAGATGCATCATTTGTATCGTGAGGTATTAGATCAGCAATAATAACTGGTTTGCCAACTAATTTCAATGATGTACTCGATCGTATTAGGTTTCTGATGGGTGTCATGCTATTGACATAACTATTTAAGCAGCCCCTCCCAGCATTAGAAATAAGAGTATCCCTGCCTTCTTCATTTGTCCCTTGACTCAGTTTACTAATTACTATCTCTAAAAGAACATCCAGTATATATGATTGTTTAATCCTTCAAAGTGGTCCATATATAAATCTAAAAAGACAAGTCCTTTTTTATTCTTTTGGTTGGTGTTTGAAGGGCATTTATATATCTTAATCGAATCCATACTATAACCTCGTCATCGACTTTCTCTCTTCCTGTCCGCAAAATGGGGTGTAAGCCATTGAAGAAGCCAGAGCTGAAGAACAAGAAGGGCTTATGGTCACCCGATGAAGACCAAAAGCTAAGAGACTACATCATGAATTATGGGCATGGCTGCTGGACTGCCGTCCCAATCAATGCAGGTTAGTTTAGGGTTAACACATTAATTCCATCTCTTTCCTTGTTTCTAGACTGAGCATCATAATCATAATAGTATAAATGGCCGGCCCAAAGTCTATGGTAATCTATATATTCCGACAAGGTTGAAAAACATTTCCTTGGTGTTTGCAGTAAGGGTGATGACAGAACTTACTATGATAAAACACTTTTAGTAAACTTGAAATTGCTTTGGAAACTACGTACGTACTGGTGTTGCATGCATACTTTTGTGATAAACATCAAGTGAAAGAGATTGATGGACCGTTTGTTAAGACAAAAGTACCCTTGTAGTTGAATTTTGTGATCTTTAATTACTACGATGTGCAGGTTTGCAGAGAAATGGTAAGAGTTGCAGATTAAGGTGGATTAATTATCTACGGCCAGGATTGAAGCGAGGGTTGATTAGCATGCAAGAGGAAGAGACCATCTTGGCCCTTCATGCCATGCTTGGCAATAAGTAAGCAACATGATGAATACACTTTTTTTTTTTTTTTTTAATTCATCAAATATCATTTATTTGAAAATTTTCCTATCTTTAATTATCTCAAAAGATACTTTCAAAATGGTCAGGTGGTCGCAGATTTCACAACATTTGGCTGGAAGGACTGATAACGAGATAAAGAACTACTGGCATTCTCACCTGAAGAAGAAAGTAGCAAAACTCGAAAATCTTCAAGCCGAGGCTAAAGCTAGCGACAATAATTCAAACATGAAGAGTGTAGATTCTTCTCCTTCCCTAAAGGTTGCTACACAAAACTCGAGTTTTAATTCACTTCAAACCATGGAGGGGTCATCAATTGATGCAAATCATTTCGTTCCACAAGTTTTCAACTGTCAAAAGGAAGCTCAAAACAGTAACTTGCCAAAGTTATTATTTGCTGATTGGCTTGGCCTAGATCAATTTCAAGGCCAGGATTTGGAAAGCACAAGTCAACAACTTGTAGCTTGTACGGATGATTTTGGTCGTAGCGTAAATTATCAAGATATGTTTGTACATGATTTACAACTGAATGAATCATCATTTGATAACGATGTGCATCATGGGCTAAGCAATGGTTCAGATGACATCATATACGATTCATATTTGAAGTTTGAGGATGAGATGTGTGATTTTACTTGCAGAGATGACTTATTTCAATATCAATGATGTAATGTATAGTTAAGGCTAGGGTGTCTTCAAGGAAGAGTAGCTTCATTTTACACTGTAAACACCACCGCTATGACTGCAATAATACAGGATATATTGAGGTTCATTTAGTGCAGGCAGCGTACATTTTATTTCTTTGATGAACAAAAGTCTTAAGTTGGCCTAAAAAAGTATACAATCTAACTAGTCCTTATGGTAATTATTTGGAATTGTCAATACATCAATTTATCAGATCAAGTGAAGTGATGTCAAATGTGTGGGGTGAGGTGAGGGATGGTTTGCGCCTGTGAGCCTGTGGCAAAGGGCAGTTGGGCTGACCAAGCCTGCTAAAGTATCTTAGGCCTAGGCTCGATCATAGGGTCTGTTTGAAACCCAATGTCATAGCTTGAAATTAGAATTAGAAGCACAATTTGAGTTCCGTGGAGCTCAAATTATTTATCAAATTTCAAAACATGACATTGAGTAGTCAAACATTAAGGGTAATTGTGGGTAAAGCTAAGCTGTGCAGTGGATTGGGTTGTGAATGATTGGGTATTGGGTCGGGCTAGGCTGGTAGGTTGGGCTTAGAATAAGACTCCCCAGCCCAAGCCTGTCCTATTCTTTAAGGCTAAACGGGTCCTTTTACATCACTTAATGGACCTTGAAATATTATTGAAATCATCATCCTTGATATGCAAACTACGAATATATGAAATTATCTAAAGGGAGAGGCAATTTCCACTATAATTTTTGTTAATCCACTACATTATAAATTATTGTATTAAAAAAATACATATTTAGACAAAATTACCCTTAATTACTTGTCCATATTAAATTGACTAACAAAGTTACTTTTCTAATTACCTTTCAATATTATTTTCTAATTCAAAACATATCAAATGATTTTTTATTAGAGTTCACATGAACGACATTATTATTTTTTTATTTTATTTTAAATGTTTAATTAATAAAGATCTCGACTAAAGTCACGTTGCATTATAGAAAAACTAATATCATAAGGCTATTTTTTGTTAACCGAACTTTGAAAAAATATGAGATCTTTGCTTATTGAAATAAAAAATTTATAGTTAAAATTAAAAGATTTAACTGTAAAAAATTAATCCGATAGTAAAATCATATTTTCTAAAATTTTGATTGATAAATGTTTTTAATTTTTTTTTATAATAAAACATGAAACGAGTCATAAGCATTATTGAGAAAATATATTTATTAAAATTAAATATAAATAGAAAAGGCAAAACTACCTCGTTTGTTGATATGTTAGGAATTAAAAGGTAATTTAAAAATAAGAAATATATTAATCCACTTCAAATGACAAGTAATTAATTAAGGGGTAGATTTGTCCAAATATGTATTTGTTTGATGTAATAATTAATAATATAGTGGATTAGCAAAAATTATAGTAGAAATAGTCTATCCTTATTAAAAAGCTTAAATATCCAATCAATCATCGTACTTTAAAACTATTATTCATTAAGGTTATTTTACTTTTTTTTTTTTATTTTGTCAATTTCTTCATTACATCTCAACTTTGGAGTAACGTTAGTCACTCCATCTCCTTCCGTCAAGAATTTTTCATGAAAAATGTATGTGAATGACACACAATGACTTCCCATTCAAAAGTGAATGAAAATCTTTTTTTGACCCTCAATTGCAATAAAAATGTAACTTTTGAATTCAATGTATAAAAATTAAAACCACAAAACCCAAGCACAACAATGAATAAACCACGGTTGTAAAAGACTAGTTCCACTATAGAGTTATATGGGCCTATGGGATCACTTTTGTGGCAAGTATGGTCCCAAATGACCACAGTGGTGAAATGGTTTGGTCAAATTTCAGTGACTCTAAAATTTGTTAATTTCTGATTGTTTCACCAATTTAACTGATATGACAACCTCTATTCTGATAGAAAGCCCCTAGCAACCCCCAACTGAGCTGAAAATTACAAAAATACCTCATGTGAGATTAAAGGAATACAAACTCACACTCTTATATTCCTTCCGTCCCGGATAAATATTACTACTTTCTATTTTTGGATGTCCCAACTAATATTTCTAAAAACTTTTGATCTACTCCCTAGTTTCTACCATTCTTCCTAATATACCCTTAAAGTTTTATTTAATATAACTCATCCCAAAGAAACTTAATTATTTAAAATAGTTAAACTTAATTAATGTTCATAGGTATTATCGTCAGAACACATTTTACAGCACATCATTAATTATATTTCATAATTCCTTTGTTTTATCCACTAGAAATATTTATCCGGGACAGAGGGAGTATTAATTTATTATTATTGGTATTTTTTTTGGTACATATACTAAAATTTTAATTAGAGAAGAATAAACAAAGACCAAACTAAACCAAAGGACAAGAACAAAATAATAATAGTAATAAAAATAAAAATAAAAAACAAACCAAACCAAAACGTTTAACTTTTTCTCACTTACAAAACACACTAGCCAATGGATAAACACACGGAGATCAAAAACTCCAAATAACAAAAAAGAAAATGAAATATTATAATAAAAAATTAATAAACATGAGAATTCTAAAGTATTGTACAGCTCATTTTTCTTAACAGAGAGGTTGAGTGCTCAAGTCATACACTATAGTCACCCTAGCACTTCACTATTCTCATCGGAGAGGTTGGGTGTTTAATCAATTTGTTTTAGCCACACTAAAGGGATCATAGAGTCATTGTAGCCTTTTAATGCATTAAATAATAATAATAAATATTGGGGTAAGGTCTATGTCTCCTCCAACCTTTTAAAAAAAATGCTTTAACTATTATTTCATTATTTTTGTGTCATTTATTCTTACCCCCTACAATGTTTCGAGCATACATTAACTTCGAATATACATTAATTTGATCTCATACTGACCCGTGTCCTAGGCTCGAACATAAAAACCTAATTCTAAACTATTGTACAACACAAATTAAGTTGTTTGGCAATTCTAGAGTAACCATAATTACTACTCTCTCTCTCCTTGAAAAGAGTACATCATTTCTTTTTAGGTCGTTCCAGAAAAGTGTTCACGTTTTAATTCTTGTTTTAATTGATAGGTCTCACTTTTACATGAATATTCTTAAAAAAATACACAATATTTTAAAATTTATAATATAAATAATTATATTTTTTTAATTTATGTACCGGGTTAAATAGGACACTCTTCAAAAAAAAAAAAAAAAAACGGAGGAAGTATTTTCCATAAGTGCAATCTGGCAACATCACTAAATTTAATCAACAACAAAAAAGAAAAAGACCTGCTTGGACATATCATCTAGCAAGAACTTCATCTACCTTCAGATGACTAATAATAAAAAGTAAAACAGGGGAGAAAAATACGTTAAGGTAGAAATAAGAAATGCTTTATGAAAAAATTGCGAACCGGTATCTTTTGTAGAATATTCAACCGCTTAAATTCACTATATTTGTTTTCATTCGCTTAAGTTCATTTTAACAGATAAATTGGTTATTTATTTCAAAATTGCCCCCGTATCAACATATGACCTTTTTAAGTGTATTTTGTTAATCGTCATTTGTGTGAAATATGCATAGTCAAAGTAATTGTGATTTTGTGTTAAGAAATGTACATCGTGTGCATCATTAAGTATAAAATGTGCATCGTCAATGTAATTTATAATTTTGTGTTAAAAAATGTGCATCGTCAAGTATAACAATACTGTTTTTCAGTATAATTTTGTATAAAAAATGTGCATCGTCAATGTATTTTGTGATTTTGTGTAAGAAATATGCATCGTCAAGTATAAAATGTGCATCGTTAATGTAATTTTTGTGATTTTGTGTTAAGAAATGTGCATCGTCAAGTATAATTTTATGCATCGTTAAATATAACAGTACTATTTCAGTATATTTTTGTGCATCGTGAAGTATAACTTTATGCATCGTCAACTGTAATTTCAAAAAAAATAGAAATTGCACAATAATTATCAGCACAGATTCATAAAAAGAGAAGAATAATACGAAAAATGTAATGTTATTAATAAAAAAATATTGTTTCTTAAACCTTTTCTCCGTACAAAATCATTACATTAGCCATTTTGACCCTTTACTTTGCACACTTACTAGCGTCAATTTTCGTCGACAATTTCTTGTCTCGGAGCAATACTTCCATCAACATGCACACGATCACCCCGCAGTCATCACTTTCAATTGCTTGTTGGTGTGATGTTTCACATGTGCTTATTGGGCAGACATCTTGTAGCTGGATTAATCGTTGATATCGTTTTAATGACGATACAATGTTCAATGACTTCATCTTTTCTTCAACATATGATGTATGTAGTGAAAATTATTCAAAAACAAGTATCAATTGATCATTTGTTGTATTTTTAAGTAATTGAGACAGGAGTACATTACTCACCAGTATTTTAGCACTTTTCAAGTGCTAGTCTTTTTCTTTTTTATTGATAAAAGAGTTGTAGAGAACCCATTTATTATCATTTTTATAAAACACCAGCATAGTCCAATGCAAGCAACTAACAGTCAGCACGTCACCCTGCCTTGGTGTGTTTATTGGAAAGATTAATAGATCATAGTTTATGGTCTCCTCCAACTTGTGGTCAACGTGCATTTTAGCTATCTCTTTGAACATGCCGACGGTTAACTGTCGTGCCACGTACAACTAAATAACGTAACGTATACAGATTTAGTTTACAACAATTAATTAAGAAACTTATATAGTAAAGAATAAGGATTATAATAATATTATCCAAGAAGCAGAACTAAAAACCATTCTCCGAAGTCCTTTCCTTCTTTTTGAACTTTTTTCGCAATCAACGTCCAAGTCCGTGTGCTATAAACAAGAAAGAAAAACAAGTTATATAGCTAAAAAAAAACAAAATAACATTGCATATGAAACTGGTTCATTCATTGCATTTAATAAACAATACATTTAAATATAATATGATGCATCGAAAATAAAGGTTGGTTGTGCATCGCAAGTGAAATAAAGATTGGTTGTGCATCGCAAGTGAAATAAAGGTTGGTTGTGCATCACAAGTGAAATAAAGATTGATTATGCATCGCAATGCACAAAAACAATACTTTTTAGTACAAACTTGTGCATCGTGATGCACACCTTTTAAGTGTATCGCAAGTGTAATATTGATATCTTTTTTTCATGTGAAAGGAATATCAATATGTGGAAATTGGAATACATACGTTGTTCTCCAACATTTTGTACTGCAACAAGAGTTGGATATCAGAATAACGAACTATTGGTTCAATATCCCCACTCATATAAACAATTGCCCTGCAAAAGATTAAGTATCATATCAATAAGAAATTCACACAATACAGATAATAATGTTATGTTATTGAAATTCGACAATATTAAAATTTGACTTACTCATCTCCATCATCTTTTTTCATAAAGTTTGGCTGGTTTTGATTTGGTGGTGAGATCCAGTTCAATAGGGTTGGGGAGATTATTCTTTTTTGGGTTGTTCGCTTTCTTCTTTACAGGCTCTGCTGCATCGTCGGTACAGGAGTCATCTAGATTCTACCTTTTCCGGTTATTTCGTTTTTGTACTCTTTGTGCATTGTGATGCATACTTTTGTGCATCACAAGTTTAATGTTGTTATTTCTAATAGTAAAGTAATGTGTCATTTTTTATATAACCACTCACTTGGTGGTTCATGATCGCCATAAAATTTGTTTCACCGAGTTCTATCGACAACGCCAACAAATTTCATTTGATGAATCTTAGGATATATTTTTGGCGTGTCGAGAGCACGATGTCGCCTTGCTCACATAACAAGTACTGCATACATAAATTGAACACTGTTAATATGACCAAATCTAAATGCATCATACTTAGAAATTACACATAATAATATCAATTGAACTTAAATTTTACCTTGAGCAACAGCACACATCTTTCAATGCCTTGATCAGTTTCTAAGCTATCCAACAACATATCAACTACATGTTTTGACCAATTGTAATTTGATATTTTCTTAATATCGAAGACAAGGTACGTATACGCCCAAGGTATATAGGAGGTCTTGGTCGTCACCAGCAACGTCGCGGGGACAAGCAGTGTCATTAACGATGCCACGCAGTTGACATCGATTTGCTTGACACTGTCTGTCCTCTCCTTAATTTTATCAAGGATCATTTTTGGCTTGAGCCAGATGTATTTTGTTTGTTTAGACATCTTCTCAAGGAAGCACCTTTCAAGGAAATCGGTGCGCTCCAATTTATAGAATGAGATGTTGATTTCCTTCGCACCATCCTTGATTTCAAATATAAGCTTGGCATCTTTTTTCTTAATCTTTAGTATTTGTCCAATGATTTGGAAGGACCCAAGCCCTTTAACATAGCACTTGACAATACATCTTATTATTGCATCATCATTCTTAGAATGATCGCGGAGTACGTTTTCGCCAATGATCGATGCTCTCTATTATATACCAGAAGGGTGTCTTTTTCAACACCGTTATATGCTATTCACTAAAACTAATACTTTTTATTTGGTCAATTAGGGACTGCATACTTGACCTGTATATTGTTCTATTCCTCACACCTGCATAACAAGTATATTTCTTAGATTCAATTGTGCATCGTCAAGTATAAAATGTGCATCGCCAATGTAATTTTGTGAATTTGTGTTAAAAAGTGTACATCGTCAATTATAATTTTGTATATTGTCAATTATAATAGTACTAAAAAATTTTGTGCATCGATTGTTCATCGTTATGAAATATTTTTGTGCATCGTAATGAACAATATGTGCATCAGGATACACAATATTTTTCATCTCGACACACAAATTTTGAATCCAAAATAAAATGGTGTATTAACGTTTTCAGTGAATGCGATTTATCAAATAATGCATTGCGATACATCAAAAATAACAAAAGTTTGTAATACGATGTATAAAATTTGTGCATCGTGATGAAAAAAAACCCTACAAACGTTGTTTTATATGTAAATTTGTAACCCTACAAACGATATTTAGGAACATTTATATTCTGTTTTTGAAACCCTAAAATGTATTCATCAATACTAACCTGATGCTTCATTTTTGTTGGTTCTGGTGGTTGTTGCCTTCTTACTGGTGCTCTTTTTTTGTTAAGAAGACATTCTTTTCTCCGTTTGATAGTAACTCACGATAATGTTTTCAAATATTTTTGTAAAATTTTTGAAGGGTTTTAAGATTTTTTATTGCTTTGTTTGAAGTGAAGATTGCTGTGTGTTTGAAGTGAAGAGGGTTAGTTTGTTTTTGTAGTCTGAAAGTCGATGCAATGCATACGTGTTAGAAGAATACGAAGTGATGCAAAACTTTTTTTGTGCATCGCAAGTGGAAAAAGGTAATTTGTGTATCGTCTTGTGTTGCGATGCATCGTTTTTTGTTTTGCGATGCACAGTTTGTCATTCCATGTGTTTATGTGTATCGTGTTGTGTTGCGATGCATTATTTTTTACTTTTACGATGCACAGCGTGCATTGTTCTGTATTTTTAAAGGACATAGATGACATTTCACAATAAAAGTGTTATTTTTTTAATAAAAACAATTACCGTATCCTTAACCAATTGAAAATTATCTAAACGAGACTGACCCAAATTTTACCCTAACTTTATCGAGCCTAAGATGACTACTAATTTAAGAAGTAAATTTGTCCTTCCTCTCTCTAAATAAGTTACGAGCCCGAAAATCTATTGATGATGTTAGTGGTTCTCTAAATAAGTTAGGAGCGCAAAAATTTATTGATAAAGTTAGTGACTAGTGTATGGTCCATGTATAAGTGGCCCAATCCAAAAGTTAATAGATAATGTTAGAGATTAGTGGTAATAGGTAATCACTTATAAGACACATAAATTTTACATGTACATCTAAACGACGTAGGATGAAGCTATTACAATTGTTATGTAATTCATGTAGTACTTTTGATAGATAATGTTTTAGATAAATATTAATATAACTGATATATTTTTATATAAGAGTAACTCTGAATCTTCAAACACTAATTAACCATAAATATGATATTCATATGATAATTAATACTACACTGTCGACAAACATTATTTTTTATAAAAAAAAAATACATATTTTTAGTCTTGAACCAATATTTTGTCCAATTTTTATATGACCAAAAAAATTACACGTATAACTGAAAAGAATTGTAATACATTTAATTTCGCATTTTATGACATTTTACAAAAATATTAATCAAAATAAGTGGATAATGTAGTACATGTGTTACGTGACCCACTTAACTAGGACATATGTAGTTTTCTAAACAAATACATAAAATATAAATAGTTGAGTTGGTTTAAGATTGTTGGTTCAAGTTTTATTGACAACATTATTTTGTTTTGTTTTCTTAGTTTTTTTTTTTTTTTTTTGCCAATAGTTAAAGTTCTTTTACTAATGTATTTGAAAAATGTTATATACCACAATATTATACATATAAAACTTAGCTAAAATTATTAACTAATCACATCAATAATTGGAAAGTTAACAGATTAAATGCATAAAAATCAAAATAATCAAAAGTTGAATGAGGTGGTAAGACATCCACACCAAATATATATATATATATATATATATATATTTGCCTGAGACGCAGATGGCCATTTCTTCCATTGAAACCCAAATCTTCCGCCACAAATTCCAAATAGCTGCAGCCATTAAACCCAACTCGATCGGTGGAATAAAGAGTGAGAGAGAAGAGAAGGGTATCTTTTGCATTTTGTGTGTGCGTTAAAATGCTTTGGTACAAACCCTAAATAAGTAAAAAATTTATATCGGAATCTTTTTTTTTTCTTTTTCATTTAATCTACTTAATGATCCAAATTACTATACTACCCTCGGTCTAACGAATTTAACTGAATGGCTAGCAGCGGAACGGGCCAAACGCCGCTGCATTTTACTCACACTGCTATTGTATGCGACACATATAATGCGTGTACATGATTAATTTTTTTTTCTTTATTGATAATTTTTATATATGTAATTTGATTTTTTTTTTCTTTCTTTTCTAAATTTGAGGGGAAATATCACCGTGGTTGGGCAACGGTAGACTTATATATGGGTCAAAAATCACCACGGAGACCCACCAATTGTCCCTCACCAACAAATCTAAACAAAGCCGTAAACGTAATTTGCATGAATTGACCCTAAAACATGTGAATTGTATTTTACAAACCTATCATTTACTTTGACCACTAAGCTACTGCCCAGGCTTTTTGTTGTTGTTTGAGTGGTTCTATTGTACTCTCTACGTTCGAAAAAAAAAAATAGTCTCTCATTCTTCTTTGATTTGTTTTAAAAAAATAGTCTATTTCTTAAAGATAGTGTTGTAATCTTTTTAGTGAAAAGTTAAACCCACAACTTAATGACATGCTCAGAGCCGAGCCGGCACTGCCACAAGAAAAATGAGGCCTCGGCCTTGGGCCCTCAAAATTTGTGAATTTTTTGGGCCTTAAAATTATGGATCTTACTATAAATTACCAAGGTTGAGGAGCCTCACTAAAAATATAATTTTTCAACCCTTGTTCACTTTACCTTTAGACAGCACGCACCCACCACACCACATCACAGGCCACAGCACGCACAAACCAGGAAGGCAAGAAAGAAAAATAAAAAAAAAACACTCCCAAGTCCCACTTAACAGGGCCAATACACACACACACACACACACCCACAAAATTTGTAATTTTGATGTGAATTTTGACACAAAACTTAAAAGAGGCCGTTGATTGAAGCTAGTTTTTCAAAGAATTTTCGGTAATAAAAACACTCTCTCTTCCCTCTTTATTTTATCCGAAATTAGGGCTTTTGATTTGAGGTTAAATAATTAATTTAAGTGATAAAATTGTATAGGAAAACAACATTTGGAGCTTTGGTTGAGCTTCTCTTGGAACAATTTGAAGGTAATATTAGATTTGTTGAAATTATTTGTTGGCTCATTTACTTGTGTGTGAACAACATTGCTTTTTATTTGATTTTTTTTTACTTATTGTTACTCATTTACTTATGTGTGACTTGTGACGTTTAGGGATTTGTTTGATTACTAATTTTACTTCTAAATGTGCTAGAAGAGTAACGTTTAAGTAGTACTTTTAAATATGTCGTGTGTTATGCACATGATTTACTTTATAAATATGTCGTGTGTTATGCCCATGATTTCAGAATAAAGTGTTTGTTTATTATCTTTTATGTTTGTTTTTTTTTAATTTATAAAAATAGAAAAAAATTATGCTACAAACTGGAAGGCCGGTATGATATTACCGGCCTTGGGCCCCGAATTTCACAGGGCCGGTCCTGGATATGCTTATTGCTTATGTACTAGGTTTTTGTGCCCATGCTTATGGCACAGTGTCAGTATGAACGGGATTAATGTATGATTAAGGTTAATCCTTTGCTTTCCACTCAAAATCGAACTCATTGCCACAAGAGCCCATGCCCATTAAACGTGGAAGCTCTCCACAATCTTCATCACGTGCAAATGAAGTTTGATTTGTCACATGAGGCTCTTTTCCGAAAAAGACGAAATATCATTAATCATATTATATCAATGATGTGGAAGAGAGGGTCTTAGTAATGAATTTTTCATTTTTGGTGCCACCAGTTCATTTTATTGTAATAACTTTCTTAATCTGATCCAGGATAGATTGTGAATGAAAAATGGGCATATAATCTAGCAGAATTAGATCCCTCAGAATGTATGGGTGACTTGCTCCCTCCATTTTCACACCCTAATCCAAGCGTCGGTTCCCCTGTGATTTACAAATTAAAGAAGTACGAGATTGGATAACAATTTATCGATATTTAACAGGAACAAATAACTTTCAACAACATCAAAGACTAACCCACTTTCCCTGCAAAAACTATAACCACAGTACTTAAGATATTCACAACAGGCAGCAGTTATTTCATTGGTGTAAAATAAGTGACTCTTTATGTTTTTTGTTTTCACTCTCAAAATGCTCGAAATCAAATTTCAGGTTCAACTTTTGGATGTTTTTGAAAATAGGGACATGCCTATATTATTAGTTTGAAACATCAGCCTTAATGCAACAATTAAAATTAAGGCCACAGGAAAGCAATTTTTAACCTTAAATCAGCACATTATTTTTGTGAACTCTTGTGAATTTCAAGATTGGGAAGCTAAATGAACACCCCTTCCAATCTTGTTATTGATCATCGTTTCAGAGTTTCAAAGAGAATTGAAATACAATATTTTCTATCCACAATTATGGCTATGAAAGAAATAGCACTGCAAACGGTAAGCATAATAACCCAAATAATGGCTAGCCAATTATGACCAAAAACCCAACTCAACCCGACATTTGTCCCAATTACTCGATATTTGGCTAAATTAATCATATATTACTATGGGCTTAATATGTCATATGAATAGGAGATCTGTAACAACAAAGAGAAATCAAGTTCAGGTCTAGTTTTCATCTCAGAGCAAAATCAATCTCAACCCACCAAGGAATTCGATTAAATTCAAGTACCCAATTGGTATAAGCACCAAAATCTTTGGGGAATATGTCAAATAAAATCTCAGGTCTTAGCTAAATCCAGTAATTAACAATATCAAGAAAGACCACCTAACTACATTTAACTATATATACATGATATAACTTATAACAAATCATGAAAGATAAGACAGTATACTTGAAGAAGCACGCAGTTGGATGAATTTGCAATATAGAGCACCAGCAAAATGAATTTGATTATGGAATAAAGAAAATGAGTGTGTCAGTGTATGTGTGTGCGTGTGTATGATTAGAGTAATGACTTTAAAGTGATCAGTGACTTACTAATGTGTAGAGATTGAAGTAAAATAAAAAGGTAAGAAATAACAAAAAAAAAAAAAAAGGGAGACAATTGCAATAACCATGAGATTAATAGCCTAACATGATTTCGCTGGAGATTTGCAATACCCATGAGTTTAATAGCCTAACATGATTCACATCAACTTACATAATACTTATGATTTCGCTGGAGAATGGAATGAAAAAGGAAAAACAAAAATTGATACCCATGACAAAAATTGAAAAAAAGGGATACAACAGACAGGAAAAAAAAAATGAACGAACCTGAAAATAGGAGAGCAAATTGATGGAAGGAGACGACCCGAGATAGGCGAGGGTTTTATACATTGCTTGGGAAGGAGAGCATGTTTCAGTTGAGTAAGGAGAGGAGGTCTTTTTCAGTTGGGGTAGGAGAGCAAGTTCGACGGAAACACAAAGAAGTCGCCCAACGCAAATACGAAGAAGTCGAGGAAAAAGAAACTATCGTCGCACATGTAAAAGATTAGATTGGATTTTAGTAAATGGAAAAATCTGAACCTGTCATTGTCTTAAGTCAATTGCACACGTGAAAGTCAAGCTGTATTGTAATATAGATAGACAGTTCACTAGTCACATGGAAAAGGAAAGAGGAGAGAAATTGATTCGATTTCCCTTGACAAATGACTTAGCAAAGCAAAATGGGTTTCAAATCTTCTATCCCACTTCCTATCGCACTCTGTGTCCAACTTAATACTAATCTTACACGTGTCTTTGTTATTTTAACTTGTCTTCTTCTTACAATTTTTACAAGAAAATGTCTAGGGCTAAGATTTAATGGGACAGAGAGTGTGATAGGAGATTTGAAGCCTGCAAAATGTGTGGTGTGAGATACTTGCAGCTTTCACGTTTCCTTTTTCACTATTTCTTTAGATTACGCAAACAGAATTAATGTAATTGTTCATTGCCGACATCGACATATATAAGCAATGGAATTAATGTAAATGATATACTCAAACTGAGTCAAGGTGTTTTTTATTTCTTTCTTTCTTAAAGCTCTTCTTTCTTTTGAGTATAGCTAGCTATATTAATTTGCGTTATATCGAGTACAACTATTCTTTTTTTATTTTTTTTGTTTTGTTAATAAAATATTTTGTTTGGACCGTCTACGTAAACCACAATTTAAACAATCCCTCTTTCAAAGTTAATTGAGAAAAATATCTAAGGTGTGTTATCCATGTAAATTGTTTGGAGCAAACCCAACTACCATTTAGACTATATTTTGTAGTTATAATACAATAATTATAAATTATTTTCTATGACAAATAATATAATACCACTCTGTTTCATCAATTGAAAAAACATGCACTGACTTTGTGATCAATTTTTAAATTAAAAACATTTAATATACCCAGAATACAGGCCTTTTATAACTTAAAAAAATAATAATAATAAATTCGTGTTGAGTCAAGAAAAGAAAAATGAGTAATGTTATGGGTATCTGAAGAGTACTAAATTTTTTGCACTAAATGATGTGTCAGTTGATGTGGTAGCTAATGTGGTATAAAAAATAAAATTAAAAATCATAATTAATGCATCACATCAGCTGACACATCATTTAATGCAAAAAATTTAATACTCTTTAGGTACCCATAGATGCTTTTGGATCGAGTAGTAATAAGGGCCAAGAAAAGAAAAAAAGAAAAAAGTCACAAAATCTAGATTATTAGTATTTATTAAGTGTTTATATTATTTTACTTCTCTCTATACTAAAATAATAATTTTATTTTTCTTATTGGTTTGTTTCATAATAATACTCCCATTTTTAGCTAGAAATTATGTGCTACTAAATTTTGTCATTTATAGTACGTACAAATAAATAAAGATAATTTTTTTAAAAGTCTGATTTGTAAAATAAAATTATTTTTTGGAAGAGTCTATTTCCACTATAAATTTTACTAATTCACTACATTCATTAATAGTTAAATGAATTAATCATTTTTATGACATAATTGCCCTTCAAATACTTGTCTTGTTTGATGATAAAGTATTTGCCTAAAGTCAATTCATTTTTTTTAAAAGTTAAAATTAATTTTTTGCTTTTCTTATCTTCTCAAATAAATTATGTCTATTTGTCAACCCCAAAAAATTATATCTATACATTATTTTTCATTTACAAATAATTTTTTTGAAGCAAATTGAATTTAATCGTCACAAAAAACTAAAAGAAGTTGTACATTTGTCAACTTATTATAAAATATTTGTAAGTAATCGCAAAACATATATTCGTTAATTGATTTTTCATTCAAGTTATTTATTTGAAATTCATAATTTGTATTTCGTAATTTAATATTATATAACTCATGTCACTCATTCATTCAGCTTATTTTGTTATTTATATATATTTTTTTATTTGTAAGCGAAAGAAATTAGACTTATATATTATTTTTCTTTTAGAAGTCTCATTTATATTTTCTAATATTTTGCATATAAAATTATTTATGTTCTTGTGCATGATTAAGTATAATATTATTTGTAAAGACAAATAAAGGATAAAAATTAGAATAAAGGTATATTTAAAGGACAATTGTGTCAAAACATTGATTAACTTAATTAAAAATTAATGAATATAGTGAATAAACAAATATTAATGTGAAAATACACTCTCCCTTATATATTTTTTTGGTGGGGAAGTAAGTTTTTGTACGATTAGCATGAAAGCAAAAGCTAAACCATGCATAATTCACTCAACCTGGGCCTGGGGGGATACTCTATTCTTAAAAATTCGAACGAAAAATAATAGGAATTCAAATTTTTGTCTCCCAATTTTCATTTTTCAATTTTAATAGGTCTAATTTCCTTGCATGATACACGTTTTCGCCCGCCTTGTACAAAAGTTCAATGATACCTACCTGTAATCTGTCTAAGACTGTTACCTTATCAAAAGTCAAAGTGTTTTGGCCTTCAAGGTTTTCTTTGTAATCCTTCCTCTATTTTTTTTAGTTTTTAATTTTTCTCTTAGGGTCGTTTTAGTCTTTTAGATATATCATTTTTGAATTCTATAGAAATTAAATAATGTGAAATTTTCTTTTAAAATCATAACAATTCCATGGTTAATTTGGATAATATGTGGAATTCAATTGTAATTTTAGATTATAATTAAAATAAAATTTTAATAATATGTCAAATATCTAGTCTAGCCTAATGGTGGTTAGTGATTTCAAATGGCAAAGGTTTAAACCTTGGTAACAACAAAATTACAATCTTTTTATATTTAAAAAAAATAAATAGCATATAGTGGTGGTAGTTAACGGCGACTGTGGATGCCGGCGGAGGTGCCTTGCTAACAACAAAATTATAATCTTTTTATATTTTAAAAAATAAATAGCATATAGTGGTGGTGGTTAACGACGGCGGTAGATGCGTTGGTAGCGAAGGGGTGGCGGCCGGCGCTGATGGTGGTGGTGGTAATGAAAAAAAGGTGAGTTGTTATTGTGTTAAGTAATAGAGGAAAAAAGGGAATAAAATTTTAAATTTAAATTCTTACGTTTTAGTATCGAATTAGTTTATAGAATTGAGGCATTTGAAATTACAATACAAATTCAAAATTTTAACTGTGTTATCAAACGACGGAATTGGTTTTAGAGACTCAAATTTCAATTCCAAACAATAGAATTGGGGTGTCCAAACAGATCTTCATTGTCCAACATCTTTCTTCTTTCTATCTTTTTCGTACTTTTTATTTATTTATTTTTATTTGTAAAACTCAAACTCTACCACTGGTTACCTCTTAAAAACAGTAAATATATATATGGGTCGTTTGGTAGAGGGATAAATAGGAGGATAACACTAAATTATCCATATTCTTTGTTTGGTAACTTTTTTTTATAATATCCGAATTATCCGGATAACCCCTTATCACCCCTTATCAGGGATTAAATAATACCTCCCTCCCCCTGTTATAATTTAATCCCGGATAAACAAAAACTGAGACTATTATTTATTTCAAAATTACCCTCCCAGTCTCCCTCCTCCCTCCCAGCCTTCCTCTTCCCCGCCACCCCCCTCCTCTCCTCAACCCACCCTTTTTTTTTTTTAGTACCGTCCTCCCTCTCTCACTCACCCTCCCTCCTCCACAGCTCCTCCCACCCAACCAACCAACATTTTTTTTTCTTTTTTCATTTCTTAATTTTTATATTACTATATTATGTATAAATTTATTTATACGTACAATACATATACATATTCATTTTTTAAAATAAACTAAATATATTAATATCTTTTTCTAGGTTGAGATTAAAAAGAACTTTAAAATTTATAAATTTGCAATTTTATTATCCATATATACTTTATAATAATTATAAATAGCTAGGTTTATCTAATTTATAAAAATATTAATGTTGCATTAAACAATGGAATTAACTATATTATACATAAAAATGCAGACAATAGTAGTTCGGAAAAAAAACTCAAGTGAGATAAGGTCGAGTCATCATTTAATCAACCTAATTTATAAGGGTGTTTTTGGAAAAATAGCGTAATACTAAAATTAATATGGACAATAGATTGAACACCTTTTCTACCTATTTTTCTTGGAAATCTAAATAAAATAAAAGAGTAATGCTCCTCACCATGCAGAAATTTTAAGGGAATCACAGTTAGTACCTTAATATTGAATTGTGTCATTCAAAACATGATTTGAAGCATTTAATACAAGCAATAAAATATTAATAGAATATTATAGTTTAAATTATGAGTGTTAACGTCCATTCCCAATTTTTAATTGTCAACTATTAGTTGATTGTATTATTTTGAACTTGGAATTTTGCAATTAAATGATCAAACCTAACTTGTCCAAATATTAATAATTACCACCTAAAATGATACTTCCTCGTTCTTAAAAATTGACTTATCTGACTCAGTATATGGATTAAAAAGGTCAAATGATTTTATTATAAATATTTCTCTCTCCGTTTTTAAATTATTGTCTTGTTTGACTTGGCATACAGATTAAAAAAAATTTGACTTGATTATTAATATTTGTATAGTGTGTTGTTTACTGTAATGTCTATGTGTATGTGGCCCATAATTAAAATAAGAAGAAAAAGTAAGGGTAAAATGGTAAAAGTAATGTCTTAACAAGAAAGTTTCAAAACAAGACAATTATTTAGGGACGGACGAAAAAGTAAAGTAAGACAATAATTTAGGGACGGAGGGAGTATGTATTTTTCTTTGAAATTCATGTGCAAGTGGGATGCACCATTAATGTAGCAACAACAAAAAAAAGGGTAAGTGTTCATAGTCCAGTTCGGTCCATTTTTTGGAAAAAAAAAAAGAAAGAACCAAACTAATATTTTGATTCTTAAAAAAATGTAAAACTAGAACCAAGTCAAAACGTATGAGGATCAATACTTGGGTCCGATCCTACACATTTTTTAGTTCTAAGGGGCTAAACCCTTTCAAATATTGTTTTGAGTCTTATAACATGGGTTTTCTTTTTCCTATTAAATCATTACAAACAAATAATAAAATCTAATATTTCATACAAAGATTAAAAAAACATTCAATAATAGTAAAAGGTTGGAGTCATAAAATTACAATCAAGTTCATGCAACAGAAACAAAAGTGAAAAACATTAACTATTTATACCTAGGGTTAGCATTAAAAATTGAATTTTTTAATAATATATATATATATATATAATATTTATTAGTTCGGTTTGATTCTAAAACATTTTATAAGTTTTAAAACTAGGACCGATCTACTCAAATTCGAAACCGGAACTAAACTTATTCATATTATCCCAAGAAAAGAGCGATAATAGCGATTCTATTTAATTGTAGCAATAATTATAGATTTGGGTAGGTTTTGTTTTGCAATTTACGGACTTGGTTTACGATTTTAAATTTTTGTCTCTTTGCTTCCACCAGCTTTCGACTATCTTTCTCCTATTTTTATTTTTTATTTACTAATATTATAAAAAATCTTAATACCCCAAATTTATGTCAAGAGAGAGTCTATTTTCATTACGAATTTTACTTATTCACTACATTAATTTACAATTAATTAAATTAATCATTGTCATAACACAATACCCTTCAAATACATGTTTTATTTAATAATGATGCAATTGCCTAAAGTCAACATTTTTTTTTATTTCCCTTGACTTTTGTTTTTGTTTTTTGTTTTTATTATCTTTCAAAATACATTTTATTTATTTTTCACAACTGAAAAAATTAATTGACTATCATCTATTATTTTCATTCAATTTCTTCAAAGAGAGAAAATTTGAAGAAAAAATATGTCACCCCCTTTTCTATTTTATTTTCTCGATTATAATTTTTTACTTGTAAGTTGAAGAAACTAAGCCTATTTAATTATAGCCATTTATTTTTTAGTTTTTTATTTTGTTCATTTATCTTTTATTTTTCAAGCATGATTAAATATAATTTATTTGGGAAGTAAAAAAAATTACTAAGGAAAATAAAAAATTAGTTTACTTTGAATTTTTTTTTCATATTTAAATAAATGATAATTGAAAGATAATTATGTTAAATAATTTAAATAAATATTAATAAATGTAGTGAATAAACAAAAATAGGTAAGAAAGATAATCTTTCCCTTATTACAAAAGAAAGTCAAAACAACCAAAATAATACTACTAGTATGTCACTCTTTTTGTCTTCATTGAGCTCACGCAACAAAAGAGCGAACACAACAAACACGCACACACATAACCAGAGCTGGATCAAGCTGACCAGCACAGAGCTTCAAAACGCAGAGAGAGAATCTTTGGAAAAGGAACCCATTCATTTCTTGACAAAAACAATGCATGATTCAAGTACCCTTTCCTCTCTCTAAATTTTCTGATATCACATACACTCTTGATTCTCCTGAATTTTCCGGTAAGCATTCTTCTCCTTCGCCTCTGTGCGTGTCTATATATGTGTGTGTGTGTGAATTTCTTTAGTGAAGAGATGCAATTCTTGAGATGAGTTTGTCAGTGTTTGAAGATTTTTTTTTTTAATGTTTATTTTTTGTTGGGGGGTGGAGGGGAAGAATGGGTAGTCAAAACTTACATATGTATGCACTTATTTGAATTTTAATTCGAATTTGAAAATGTGGCTGCAGAGTTATTAATTGTGGGGAGGAAAATAGTAGTACAAAAGAGAAGAGAAGGAGCAAATAAATGCAAGTGCAGAGCCCAGTCAGATACAGAAGTCGTGGCTATGGCGTTGGGCTAGAATAGCAGTCCGAATGTTTGGCTTCCAATAAAATTTTCCCTCATATCCACAGTGCATTAATTAATTTTCCCCTTCTAAGATTCTCTCTCTCTTCTTGTTGATAAACTGGTTCGTACATTCAGTTTCGTTTGGGGCCAGTACATAAGACTTTTTTCTCTCCATTTCATTTCGTGTGTCATCTTGCAATACATTTACACTCTCTTTCTTCCCCTATTGTGTGGTGTGGGGGATATTTGGGCCGGGGTTGCGTGAGGAAGAGATTTAGGAGTGAGAAAATGGGGAGAGCACCTTGTTGTGACAAAGATGGAGTTAAGAAGGGAGCATGGACCCCAGAAGAAGACAAGATCCTTGTTGATTACATCACCAAGTATGGTCATGGTACTTGGCGTTCTCTCCCTAAACTTGCAGGTTCTCATCTCCTTCCCCTCCTTTCACATTTCATATATACCAGATTAAATATAGGGGTATTCATGATTGCATCCAATAGAACCTTGTTTGAAATTAAGTTTGTGCCATAATCATGCCAAGCTTCAACGAATTTTTCAAGCTTCAATATAAGCTTCACTCCACTCGTTGACAGTGCTACCGAATAAACAAAGGGCATTCATGATTGCACCCTTTCCTTTTCTTTATTTTTTTGTTAGTAAAGATTCAACTGTTTTCGTAATCAAACTTTGGAATTTGGCCCCTCACTCCCCCCCCCCCACTCACTCACTCACAGACAATATTGATTAATGAATAATTTGGGTGTACACTAATTAAACTTGGCCCCCCATTTAGTCTTGAAACATGAGTTATATACTTTGCCTCCATAGAAAAAGGATATTGGGTCTGCTTAAAGAGACGATGTGATCATTTCATTTACTTTACCAATATTGCTGTTTCATGATAGTCACAAGGGGGACATAAAAAGTTGAAGCCCCTGTGCTGGTGTGTATTGTTGGAATTGTTGTAGTGTCCTTGTATATATTGCTTAGCATTGAGATCACCAATTGGATTATTGTACCTCTAGCTGTTACAGAGGAACAATAGAATTCTGGTGATAGATGGTATGTTTTCGTTTTGTGGGGTTTTTCTTAGTTTAAATCAGAAAGTAAGAGACAAATACAGAGAAAAATGATGGGACCAATGACTGAGAAAGTGAAAATCTTGAGGAAGAAAAAAACCACTAACCACAAAACAAACCACGTATGCGAAGGGGCTGTATTTTCTACTTGATGTGTAGAAGCCATTATCACAAACCAGTTCCTAGAAGAGCGTCGCAAGCACAACCTGGAGGGAAACTAGGAAAGGTGTCCTAGACTCTCACAAACTGACATAATTGTAGTAAGATTTTCCCCTTCTAAAAATATTTTGGTTACATATAAACAGCTTCTGTTAGAAAGCAGTCTGGGGCCTGAGCTATCCTTTTTTTTTTCGCAAAGTTCTGATGGCTTATTCTGCATGATTATGGTGGGTGATGCCTGTTTCAGTGACATGGTTCAATCTTTCTCATGGTCAAGTATTGTGAGTGCATTTCCAGATCACATAGCATTTCCTTTGAATACAATTTTCCATTTATATCTTTTTGGATTTTAATACCTTCAGTATTCTAGTCTCCATATCAGCATATTGATTGTCCAAATTAATTTCTCTTTCATGTTCTTTGAGGTTCTGAATCATTTTTATGAGATCTTTGAATTATGTACTTAATATTCGTGTCGGTTCCTAGTGGTGTTTAAGTTCTGTTGATTTTGAGAATGTATGGATACTACTAAATTCCAAAGGTGCTAAGTTTAAAGACAGGGCGGCTTAGTAAATGCCATTCTACTTGTTAGTAACATCTATGTTACCTGGACGCTGCGACAGCCGACAAGGATCAGATACGGGTGTGGATGGTGTGGATCTAGATGTCGGATCCGCCAAAATTTTAAGATTTAGCTCTAATTTAGTGTAAAATAGCCATAACCACACCCACTCCCATGTGGTGTCGTGTTGACAAGTGTACTTTGGTCAAAATGAAGGATCTAGGTAACACAGAACTAACTAACAGTGCATGCAGGATGAGCCTTGCTAAGGTCACCAAAAGAGTTTACAAGACTCCTTCGTGATTTATTTGCTTGGTTTGTGGTTTTGAACTCTCCCGTTGGTTCCACGAGCTGTCACTCTATCTTCTTTTTCTTCAATTATTAAAAAAAAGAACCCAACCCCTCAAATCAAACCAATAAATCGTGAAACCAAAAATGGCCAAAATATATTTTATTGGTCATGAAATGGAGGTCCCACACTTATTGGCGGGACCTATAGATTATAAAACTGATCACAAGCATTTTGTAACCTATTTTGTTGTGAATTGTGTGCCCCTAGGATCACCCATGCAGGAGATTCCATCGACATTTTAGAGTCGTCCAACTCGCAAACAGTTCCAACTTATCAAAAAAACAAAAAAGCAAAAAAAAACAGTTCCAACTTGCTGTGTTGGCAATTTCACTAGCAATTAACTAGGTGGCTTGTGATGCATTAGTTATGCGTAAGATAAATATAGGTTTTATCTTCCTTTGCATGATATTAGTTTCTAATTTGATTTGAGAGCCAGAACAATTGATTGAAACTAGTTTGTGCCTTTGTGGTACCGATGACTCCCAATAAAGAAATCCAAAGGGAGCTTCACTTTGGCACCTTTATTCTATTTGTTATTAGATTGGCATTCTCAAATGAGCTATTTTTTTCAGGCATAATGTTTTATGTTTTGATATTCATTTCTCTTCTCTTCCTGTTCGGATTGGAGCTTATCATATTGCTCAAGCTGAAGTTAGTGAGCAGCACAATTAAGTGTTAAACCACAATGTTAACCAGGTCTCCTCCGGTGTGGAAAGAGCTGTCGTCTCCGCTGGAATAACTATCTTCGCCCTGACATAAAACGAGGTGCCTTCAGTTCTGAAGAAGAGCAATCAATCATCAAGCTTCACACCATGCTCGGTAACAAGTAATGCACTGTTCCACCTACTCAAGTACAACCTCCATTCTTGCACAGACTAAACACGTAACACTAACTTTTCAGGTGGGCTGCCATAGCATCACACCTACCAGGAAGAACAGATAATGAGATAAAGAACTTCTGGAACACCCATCTAAAGAAGCGATTCCCCAGCATCGACCTTAATCAAAAAACGAAATTGTCATCCAAGTCAACAGATACGAAATCCGAGTCTCCCTCAATCCGCCACATGGCAGAGTGGGAGAGTGTCAGAGTGGAGACTGAGGGCAGGCTGTCAGTGGACTCTCTGCTTATCAACCCGTCATTGACTGTCAAAACTGAATGCGATTACTTCCTTTGGTTGTGGAATTCTGAAGTCGGAGACTCATTTCGAATGATTCGGGAAGAAGATGGAGTGGAGTCTGCTTCTGGAATCACAATGCAGGAAGGGCCCACAAACACTGTCGTTTCTGCAGATGCATCTGATGAACAGAGTTGTAAGGATCATATCAGCAGCAAGAAGGATTCTTCAGACTATTCAAACTCATGTGATATGGAGTCATCAGATTCAGCATTAAAATTGCTGTTAGATTTTCCCAGTGGTGGTGACTATATGGAATTCCTAAAAGGCGAGACTGAGGATTTCTGCAGTTCCCTCCAAGAGTAAACTTGACTCCCTGTTGAGTATTATGGAAAGTGATGGAGCTCAAAATTTTGGTGCTTCTTATCAGCTGTCATGAAACCCATATATCTAAGTCATTTTTGTTTGTTTTATGGCTGCCCAGAACTTTTGCAGCAGGAACCAAAATAGGGTCTCAAAAAGATACTAGGTTTGATGGTAAGCTGAAGGTAATTAGTAGTATTTGCTTGTCTAGTTTTCTCCGTAGAAAATGATAGACTTTGGTATATGTGTGACAGTAATTAAGATATCTTTTGGTTTAATATATCCATCTTTCTGATGATATGTGACAGTAATTCTTAGAATCTTTATCTGCAAGAATCATATCAGAAACTTAGTAGAACGGAAACATTTTTGAATATCAAACACGATTCTTACAAATTCACTAAGTTTATACACACAAAAGACATCACTATGCACACAAATAATGAACATTAATTGAATCCTCCCCCACCATATAAGCACACAAATCAATCGATACATCTAAAGTAAAACAAATAAAGCCCCGAGGAAGAAGTAACTTTACAAATGCACCATCAATAAAACTGTCAAATAAAACCTGATCAATCAAATTCATCTCGAAAACCATCCTTTCTTGGGACCAGTTCCAGTAGCACGGTACTTGGCTGCCAACTCCTCTGCCTTGAGAAGATCTTCTCCTTTTTTGGCTTCAGCAATTGCCCTCTTCTCTTCCGCTGCCTTATGGATGGTTGCTAATTTGTTCTTCATTTTTTCCACGTATTCAGCCTTCTTCTTCTCCAATTTCTCCTGCTCAACATCCAAATATATCACTAGGAAGCATATCGATCAACTTTCATTATGTAAAGGAATACTAGCATTCAAATCATTGATCAAACCAGAAAGACGTATAGCTATAGAAAAGTTTCTATTATTGCAAAGCTGTTACCTCCATCTTTTTAATCTCGGCTTCTATAGTTGCTTTCTCACTGTTTTCCCATGATCCAATATCAGATAGCTTCTTCTGAGCTCTAATCAAGAAATTCAGATTCTTAGGATCAGCAGACGTGTACTGAGTAAACTTTTAGCACATAAAACACCTGAAAAGCATATGTTTAAGGAAGCTCTTACTTGTTTTCTGCTTTTGACTTCTCACTTTCTTCCCAAGCTCTGATCAGTGCATCCTTCTTCTCAGTTGCTACTCGTGCAAGCACCGCGTCTGAACAAACAGAGGGGAGAAACAACAAAGTAACTCTAATAATTAATGGTCGAATAAATCGAGTTAGAGCACAAAGGCAGTGAGCGAAATGAAAACTTATGAAGGTAGGGATAGTAGTAAAATTACCTCTGTTGACAGAACCCTCAGCAGGTTTCTCCTCAACAGGTTCTGGTGACTCTGTCACATAGAGAAATTTTCAAACAGTTAGAAAGTAAAAAACTTGAAAGGCGCAATTCTATTACAAACTGAGGATTATTCAGAAATCAATTTAAAGCCATGACTACCAGTTTTAGATCTGCAGAAAACAGAATTTTCGACGAGTCTAACTGATTATTTAAATCTATGATTGGAGCATGGAATCCATATTTAAAAATTGAAATTCAATCATGGATATTTGAACTATATGAGCTTGAATTCCAATTCCATGGGTTGGATTCGATGCTCCCAAACACTATTCAATGGAATTCAAGAAAAATCGAAATCCATAACTGTAATCATCAGAACAAAGAAAAAAGAAAAATTAACTTTTCAAGATAATCTATAAAAGTTTCGTATCTATTCAAGTTCGAGGCAGCTAGCTCAGATGAGTTAACTTCATAATTTGTTTCTTTTTCAAGAGAGAGAGAGAGAAGATTACTCTCGACTACGACGAGTGCTTTGGAGTCATCGGGTTTGTCTTCTTCAGGAGGAGGAGGAGTAGGAGCAGGGATGACGGCTTTCTCCTCGGCCACATCAGCCGGAGCTTCCACAGCTGGTTCGGGTTCAGGAGCGGTGGTAGGCTCCGAAGTGGCCTCGGTTTCTACCTTCTTGACGTCCTCTTCTGCCATTTCAGAGGTGAGGATATTATTCAAAAAATTCGCACTGAAAAGTCGAATTATTTAGACTTACAAAAAAAGCATAGGAATTGAGAAGGGATATGGAGAGGAGGGAGGAGAAGATATTATAGTTGAGTTGGGAAAGGGACGGAAGTAACTGTCACTGGAAAGACTTAGCTGTAATTTGATTGATTTTATTTTTTAGGATTGGCCTTGGCCCCAATTGTGAGTTGGCATAGCGCACAGAAGAAATTAAGAACTGAGTGAGTGAGGAGTAATAAGAAAAATCTAGTAATTACTAAGAAGAAATAAAACCACAAGCAAAAGATTCACCTCAAGTTTACAAATGTATATAAGCCCCCGCCGCCGAACGTCGCCTAAAAATTTAAATTAAGGTTGTAAGTTGGCCCGAATGAAAGAAACATTTTTCGAGAAGAAATGATTAGAAAGAGAGCCGTTTGTATACATAAACTTTAAAGCATGCGGTAAACTTAACAATCTCTCTCTCTCTCTCTCTGTGGTCCGACCCGACCGAATATCAAGTTTCATTTACCTTTGTGTGTGTTTTTACTTTTTATGGCCGTTTCTGACTTGTTGCTTTTTCTTGAAATTTTTTTGCGCCAACAAGCCCATGCCTTACTAAAGATATATGCATTGATGATATTATATGGAGTAATTATATTAGTAGGGCACATAATAATGTCATAAGCTACTTCTAGTCTACTGTAAAGTAGTTTGATACGGTTTGATATGAGTATCTTCTCTTTTTATTTATTTTTTTCCTTTTTATAGAAAGTAACGATTATAGCCCAAGAAAGAAATTGAGGATCGATCCAAGTTTTTAGATCAATAACAAAATGGCATATGTCATGTTTTACCTTACTGCCCATCCTTCTAGCTAACAAAAGAGAAATAGCATATCTATATCTATATCTATATATATATACCACTATGTTTCTAGGAGGGGATCCATTTGCAGTGTGGACCTTGAGAGTTGGAACCTCGGATATCTCCACCAGGACCTCAATAGAGAATAACCATCCACTTCTTTCCGTATGAATTTGTATACCTATACTTAATGTTGGTATACAACATTAATGTCCCTACTCTCTAATTGTTGGATAGCTAATAACTAATTAAATACAAGTGTGTGTGTGTGTGTGTGAGAGAGAGAGAGAGAGAGTTAGTGCTATCCACCAATTACGAGCATTGGTGTACAATACCAACATTAAACACTTCAAAAAGTAACTATCTAAAACCATCAAATCTTTAAAAATAACAATTAAATGTTAAAAACTTCATGAAAACTAGATATAAACATACAAATTATCAATAACGGAAAAAAGAAAATAACGCAATGCCGCGTTACACATTCACTCCTATTTATTATGTTATAGGTTATAAATTTTCAATCATCAAAATGTTACGTATTAAGAATACTACCAACAACAACTTTTAAAATTTCATAAAAACAAGTAAATTTTATCAATCTTCGGTCAAAATTTAATCAAGTTGGCTAAAAAAAAAAAAGTCAAATTGAAACAATTTTTTTCTTGGAACGGAGGGGGTATATGTGTAGACTTAACAAAAAAATTGTAATTTTCCTGACAAACATTCTAAGACAAATATAATAAATCAAAATAACATAGCGATAGTACTTAGATTTCATAAAGCTTACTTATTAATTATCTTAAACATCAAGCTGACATATATATATGTTTTCTAAAATTTCTAAAAGAATCTTTTTATCAGGATTTTCTCACTTGATGTTGACGCGTAACATAGTGGCCATGCCTGTAAAGCAACTTCATTATCAGCTTAACAATCAGTCTTCGGAACGGTAGGCCAGTTAATTTTCTTCTTCTTATACCTTTATCTAATTATTTTTATTATAAGTAATTAATTAAGCATATTAATTATACTCCTTAAGTAAGAAGTATATATTACTATTAATTATATATTGCCACTTTTTTAATTACCATGTCAAGCTAGCAATCATGATTTGGTGACGGAACTAAATTACTCCTTCCATTCCAGGCAAAGAGTTCACTTTTGACTTTTTTCGGTCAACTTAGTTGAAGTTTGACCGATAATTAACATAAATTTAGTGATTTTTACAAAGTTTTGAAAGTTGTAATCCACATTATTTTTAAAATAATTTTTAATTAATAAAATTTTATTTTTTAAAACATAAGTAAAGTGTGTAAAATTTTGATTTGATTTAGTCATATGTTGACTTTTAAAAAAAAAAAGTAAATTTTTTGCCTGGAACGGAGGGAGTTCTATACAAGTCTTTTAAACATTCATTGATATCAAATTAAGTCTGTTTTGCTTTCCACTCCGTAATTAAGAAAGTGTGACTAATAGCAAAAATGTTGAGCCTATGTATGTTTTTGGAACACTTGTTAAGGATTTTAGCTAATTTAAAATTGTTCAAATGTAATTGACATTGACTACAGATCTCAAAACAAAAAAAATTGCATTTAAAAAGTACTCAAATATATATATATATATATATATATATATATATACATACACACACTACCTTTTTTTTGTACAAAAATATTGCTTCCTCCGTCCCGTGCAAAGAGTCCACTATTCTATTTGGGATGCTTTACCTAATGAATCCACTTTAATAAGAGTAATGCTATAGGTACCTAAAGAGTACCAAATTTTTTGCACCAAATGATATGTCAGTTGATGTGGCAGCTCATGTGGTACAAAAAATACAATTAAAAATTATAATTAATGCATCACATCAGCTGCAACATCATTTGGTACAAAAAAATTAGTATTCTTTAGGTGCCCATAACATTACTCTTTTAATAATTATGCCTACAATCTTCTTAATTTTATAACTTGTCCACCACATGTAGTATAAACATATTAACTATATTAAAACATTTTTGTAATTATGACAAATTCTAATGATACTTATACTTTTCTTAATTATTAGACTTTTCAAATATAAACTTTTTGGGTGGAACGGAATGAGTATTTATTTTCATTAGACAGAACATAAATATTATATTTTCAGGAAAAAAGTAAAGATTTAAGAATATGAAAATTTGCAGCTTAATCGTTAGAAATGTGACTTTTAGTGTGGAGACCAAAATGAAAAGGCTGGTGAGTTACTATTTCGGGAGGAAAGAGTAGTAAACGGACTCCATAGTAGTTATTGAAATATAAAGATCTTCATTCATTAGAACACAATTTCTCAACAGTTAAAAAAGGAAGAAAAATAAAATAAAAATCATGAGAACACATAGATATTAAGAAGTAGAAAACCATAAACATTTAACAGTAAGTTGTTTATGAATTGTTGAATCAAACAAACAATTTTTTTCGTTATTCTTTTTTATAATCGCGATGTCGGCGGGGGGCCAATCTGTCTATGGAATTAAAGTCACCACGAAAACTTACTAATTGTCCATTCCTTGTCAATAGATTAAGATAAAGGCCAAAAAGATAATTTAGTAGCTTGACTGTTAGACATATACATATAGACTATAATTATATATATATATTTTTTAATTTGGATCGATCTCATTTGGTGGATTTTCAACCGCTTTAATATTTATATTTTTTTTCAAACAAGAAAAAGGTACTTTTGTGCATAAGCGATTCCAAATTGATGCACCGCAATGCATAAAAGTATATTTTTTTTAAAAAAAATTAAGGTACTAAAACGGTTTAAAATTTATTAAAATGTATCGACATGCAATTTTTCAAATATTTTTATCGATTACTAAGCCTATGCTTGGGGGGAATCAAAAGAGTTTGACAAGCTATAATTAGTCGTTAGTCCACTAGTAGGTGACAACCAGCCGCCAGCGGAAGCAGTAAGCACCAATTAATCTTTCTTGCAATAGGAGATGGAGATGGAGATGATGGGTTCCTTATAGTATTAATCAGATCATCAAAAAAATCACTTTGTAATATGCTCTACAGATCACAAATGCGTTGTACTGTTGAGGGTTGGGGTCTTGACAACTCCTCACCAACCACAAATACATTAATTAATATAATTCAGCAATGTTCCATATTATGTATTTTAACCAAAATCAATGAATCGGCAAACAAATTGCTTGCCTATAAGTTACCTTGAAAAAGATCTTAGGAGGTAATGTATTATTATTATATGTGGCTATATATCAAGTATTCACAAGAATGCGATATGTCGGAGCTAGGTTTGACAATGAGTTCAATTACAGTTTATTGAATTATTGATTCAACTAATTGTTGAATTGGATCGGATTTGAATCATGATCATGATCCAATTTATCAGTTGAATTGAATCATAATCTCTGATTCAACTAATTGTTGAATTGGATCGGATTTGAATCATGATCATGATCCAATTTATCAGTTGAATTGAATCAAATTTAGATTATGATTCAATCGAATTTATTTGTTGGATTTGAATCTGAATTATGATCCACTAATCCATGACTTCATCCATTTAATTTAATAAAAGATCAAATCGAATCAAATCAAGATCTTCGCTCATTGCCAATCCTACAAGTAGGCATTATGAGTTTCGGTAAACCTAAGCTCACACCCAACTTGTTAACATTTGTCTTCTGCTTGAATTTTTGTTAAAACGGCCCAACTTGCTTTTCTTTTTCCCTGGCTTTATAGCACACAATTTCCGTAAATGTAACGAGCCTGTTTTTCAATGTGTTTCTTAATTTTTTTTATTTTTTATTTTTACTTTCTCTCAAACTTATTCTATTATTTTTCACTCAATTCGTCCTTAATTTTATCAAAAAATTAAGATACATGAGACAAAATTATAAATATTACCAAACGAACGCAATGTTTTTACCGTCAAGCTAGTTTGGTTACGTGATTTAGTTTTTACTTTTCTCACTCATTAGATTAACCATCTTTCTTTATGCTCGAAAAAATTACGGGAGGGACTGTGGAACATAAAAGTTAAAAGTCACGTAATTTGTAATATTTTAAAAATATTACGTGTTTTATAATTTAAAAATTACGTTAAATTTGTATTTAAAAAATTTTGTGTTTGACAAAAAAAAAAAATGTCAAACAAAACTAGTACTCTCTCCGTCCCAAAATTATTGTCTTGCTTTTCTTTTTTGTCCGTGTAATACCCTAGCTTTCTTATGTGGTATTTGCATAATTGTATGTCTTGTTATCATGTTAGATATACATGATAGGATTACTTGAATAGCATGGTAAAAATAAAATGTTATGGTAGTGATATGAATTATGATTGTGTACTTCGTTAAGTTGACATGTATTAATTGTGTTATAAATTATGTAATTTTGTATTATATTTCTAGCAAGGTTCTTAGGCTTTTTGGGAGTTCTTGTTGAGTGTGTTTGGTCTTGTATACTTGTTAAAATTTCTTAAGAATAATTTAGGATGACTTTGGTTACATTTAATTTAGAGCTTTGTAATTATCATTTATTAATCTGGGTACAAAGCGATCGCTTAGGCAAGGGTCAGAGCGATCGCCTTGTAGACAGATTGTTGGTGACCTGGTACGGATACCAGAGCGATCGCCTTACTTTGCTTCAGGGTGATCGCCCTATTAACAGAATTGCTATACATGTTTTATTATTATTTATTTTTTTAACATGCAAACTCTTGACTCATGAGAGGACACGTCCTTAGGGAGTAAACCAGCCTCACTCCACCTCTTGAACACCTGAGAAAGTGAACATAATACTCCCATTTCATCCTAGATCACTCAAGAACACAAGAGAGAGTTGTGTGTACTGTAGAAGGTGAGTGAAATACCCAAAAATTATACTAAGGACAAAAATGACAATGTCATGGACAACACGTGGTACAACGGATCAGGTACCCGCATGGAACGCCGCAAGATAAGCGGCCTACCCAAAGCCAAGCGGCCTGAGTCACTGGGTGGCCTAGGTGGCCTGAGTGACCTGGGTGGCCTAGGTGGCCTGGGTGACTTGAGTGACTTGGGTGGCCTAAGTGGCCTGGGTGGCCTAGGTAGCCCAAGCAACTAGTGTTTATCATTATTACGGAACTATCTTTGAATAAATCACGAAACTATCTCCAACTCATAGAATCCTACTATATGTTCATCACATTAATCCTTGACGGATACGCTAGTTTGACCCGTAAAGTACAGGATCTTATCGCATCTATCGAGCCCAAAATTATCTAGGGCTACGGACCACTCTTTTATAAATAGTAGCATCAGACACAGTACAAGGTACGCGCAATTATACATTTTTTGCTTTCTGAATTAGCTTTATTCTTTCTCAAATATACATTGCTAATTCTCACATCGGAGGAGCTTTGCATGGATCCCCTGCGCAGTAACCTTTGTTCTTATTTTCAGACCATCTACAAAGTCATTTCACCGGAGCAAATTCCCATCAAGACCACGGTGCAAAATTCGGCATCATCAGTGGTTCCGTTGCCGAAAAAGTTTGAAAGCCCAGATATCCAAACAAATAGTTTGAACCTTCAAACTCTAGTCCGGTAATTATGGCAGGTAACGCGACAACTACTGGTACTGGCAACGATCCCGCTCACCTAACAGTTGAGCAAATGAAAGCGACCAACATAGTGCCAACTCCTACTGCCACTGCACCGCCACAAGGTGTCTCACAGGCGAAAGAAACTCTGCATGCCTTAAGGAATCACAAAGAGGTTGCGGCCAAAAAACCCGCTAAGGGCAAGGGGGCAAAGCGAGTAAGAAGGCGGTAGAGCCACAAGCAGGGGTTAGTGACCTGCGTGATTTGTTGAACACGCGTCGGGCGACCACCGGTACGTCCATGCCACTCGAGGTCGACCCGACCTTTCAAACAGAGGCCCTCAAAACGCAGACGGCCGCGCTGGTCCAGATAATGCTGAACAACCAGCTCTTGCGGTCCATGGGTCAAGCTGAAGTACTCATTCCGTCCGCACTGTTGTGTTCCCAGACACCAATACCCCAACCTACTAAGGTGGTACCGATTACCATAAGTGGGTCGCAAGGCCATAGCAGACAACCTGAGGGAGGACGCTCAGGTATGAGGGCTGGTCGTTCTAAGAGAAGGACTGGGGAAAGAAATAAGACTAGGCAAGTACGGGAAGATGAACGTATAGCAAGGCATATGGGCGAGCAGGCACCTTCTCAAAGCAAGATTATTATCCGACACAGACTTCACGATCCACAAGGTCGTGTAAATGAAGCCACTGGAAGGACCACACGAGAAAGAAGTTGTGATGGGGAGTCTGACCCGAATCTTCACAAAAGACACAACGGGCATGCCCACCGACTAGCAACACAATTGAGGCGATCAAAATCTCCTCGAAGCCGGGCTAGGATGTCGCTTAGGTAAGCAGGTCAGCAAGTCCGAAACGGGAGAGATTGCTTGAAAGAAAGCCGTCAAAAAATCAGGCAGCCAGCAAGCCTGCCCAAGATGAAGTCCAGGATCTGAGAAGGCGGCTGGAGGCCACTGAAACTGAGAAGGCCAAGATAACACCCATCGGTACCCGCTTCAAGCCGTTTGCATGATGGATCCTTGATTCTCCGCCTGACCCAACTATAACGTATCCCACTTTTAATGGGTATGAGGGGAAAACCAGTACACGCGATTATCTCAACCATAAGCTAGCCCTGCTTACTACGGACGACACAATCATCTGCAAAGCTTTCGTGGGTACTCTACAGGGTAAGGCTGCTACGTGGTTCGCCAACTTATCTGAGGGTTCAGTTAAAAGTTGGCCAAATTTGCCGAGAATATTTATGGGGGAATTCGGAACAGCGGGCGCATTATCTAAGACAAGAGGCGAGCTAAGAAATGTGAAACAGAAGCCCGAGGAATCCATCCTAGCATTTGTGAAGTGATTCAAGGGTGTCCTAGACCAAATAAATAATATTTCTGATCAGGAAGTTTTGACATGTTTTGAAGAAGGCTTAGCGCCCAATAATCTAAAAACAGAATTCTTTGCTCGCCCAAAGGATAGGTAGCGCTGAGGCACCGATAGAAAATGAGAAAAAGATGGAAGAAATGGATAACGCAGGACACAAAGAGAGTGATCGCGGAGAATGATTCAGCTAAGCTTGTTAGCAAAAATAGTCCCACTCAACTTATTATGTACTTGAAAAAATTTTATTATCAATAAGACGTGCTTTTATTTCATATGTGTATACCTTTTGAACATTTTAATAAGCACTATTGATAAAACGCGAGGAATCGCGCGAGCAAAAAAAGTTCGAATCGGTGATTAACGCGAGGAATTATGTGGGCAAAAAAGTTAAAATCGATAGCAAAAAAACTAAGGATAAGACCCTTGATGGGCACCCACGATGCCAAAAAAGTCAAGCCAATAGGCAAGACAAAAGGCTTAAGGATAAGACCCTAACGAGCACCCACAAAAAAAAAAAAATTCAAGCCAATAGGCAAGGAGTAGGGGCTACTGAAATACCCAAAAATTGTACTAAGGACAAAAATGACAATGTTATGGACAACACGCGGTGCAACGGATTAGGTACCCACATGGAATGCCGCAAGATAAGCGGCCTACCCAAGGCCAAGCGACCTGAGTCACTGGGTGGCCTAGGTGGCTTGAGTGACCTGGGTGGCATAGGTGACCTGAGTGACCTGCGTGGCCTGGGTGACCTGGGTGGCCTTAGTGACTTGGGTGGCCTAAGTGGCCTGGGTGGCCTAGGTAGCCCAAGCAACTAGTGTTTATCATTATTACGGAACTATCTTCGAGTAAATCACGGAACTATGTTCAACTCATAGAATCCTACTATATGTTCATCACATTAGTCCTTGACGGATACGCTAGTTTGACCCGTAAAGTACAGGATTTGATTGCATCTATCGAGCTCGAAATTATCCAGGGCTACGAACCACTCTTTTATAAATAGTAGCATCAGACACAGTACAAGGTACGCGCAATTATACACTTTTTGCTCCCTGAATTAGCTTTATTATTTCTCAGATATACATTGCTGATTCTCACATCGGAGGAGCTTTGTAGGGATCCCCTGCGCAGTAACCTTTGTTCTTATTTTCAGACCAGCTACAAGTCATTTCACCGGAGCAAATTTCCATCAAGACCACGTTGCAAAATTTAGCATCATCAGTGAGACTACTGTGTGTTTTACATCTCTTCAAGATCTAGCCATCTAAATTTTAATTCAAGACCATAATTGAGTTGCTCAAAACTAGGAGACTCATTTGCAAGGCATTGATTTTATTTTTAGTGGTTTGATTTTCCAATTTAAAGTATGTTACTAATCCTTCTTTGTATGCTTAGAGCTTCAAATCATGCTAGTTACATAATAGACATGCTAGCCTTATTAAAGATATTATTTACATGTCTACATGTTACATGAACGTGTGAGAATCCTATTTGTGTTAGTTGTTTGGTATGAGATGGTTTGGTTGAAATAATTGTTTCATTTTTTGAACTTAGAATTGAGCTAAGAGGAGAACAAAGACTATAGTTTGAAGGAAGTTGCATGTAGCAACTATACCTAAAGTGAACAATTATATTAATGAACTCTTGAAGTGGAATTTGGGAAGAACAATATATACCGAATATTACATTAAATTCCTACAAGAATTTTAGTTTGTTTGAGTAGGATTAGGAACTCTCAAACAAGTTGGTTAAGTAAATGGTTGATATTTGTAAATTAGAGACTTGTAAAATAGCTTTATGTGGATGTATAAACTTTGGCAAATATGTGCTTGATGTTAACATGTTATTGAGTAATATGAGTTACTTGACATTTACCAAGTTCACTACTTTTGAACTTAGGGTTAATTTGCATAAGATGAGTTAGATACCATTTTGTACATCACATTGAGTCCAGCTGGCATTTGTTAATGAGTCAAGGTGGGACGATATATAGCCTTGACAAATCAATGTTTGGAATCGCTATAAGTCGCTATACCGGAGTACACACACACCTCACTTGTGGCCGTAGGTGGGAGGTAGCCCCACTGTTGTTGCAATACGCGTAACTTTGGTTGCTAAGATCCGATAGATTTTTGGGAAGACCCGGCAGGTTCGGGGATATCGATACATCACACACGAGTATCGATACACGTTGGTTATTTTGTGTATTGCAGGAGCAACGCAAAGATGGATAAAGAGAAAATATATCCTTTATTATGTGATTTATTTACAAGCACTTATATGGACATCAATGTGCTATGTGTTTAATGTAAATTGTATATCAAAGATGATATTACATGTTTAGTTGTGATGCATAGAAATGTTATCACATTGTTACGATTATAGTTTGAGCATTATGTCATGTCATGTAGTTACATTTAGTAACTTATTGAGTTTCGACTCACCCCGTTCGTTGTTTAATTATTTTTCCTTAGATCCGAACTAGCCAGGCAGCTCTCGGTGAGGTCAGTGAGGACGTGACTAGTTAGCAGGTTGTCCTCATGGTTGTAATTTTAGGCTTTGTACAGTTATTGTAGTATTTTTATTTTGGTGAGGATGGTTGGTTTGTAAAGTTATATAGACTTTACTTTGGGGTAGAATTATACTTGGTTATTGTATTATTCTTTTGGTAGCTGACATGTATGTCGTGCTTGTGTACAGTTGGTTATTATTCCAGTTGTTGTTCCGATATGTTGTGGCTGATGATGTTAATGTTGTTGTTATTTCTTTTCCCGAGTTGTAGACTCGTGGTTGTTGTGTTAGTTGGATTTCGGCAGTAGTGTCGCCGAAGACTTTTTTATTAATATTAAATTAGGTGTTTACATGTTAAGTTAGTCTTATTGTGTTGTTTTGGCAACCCGACCTTGGAATTTTGTATAGAAATCCGGGTCGAGGAGTCACAGTCCGTCCCTAAATAATTATTTTTATAAAATTTTTCTTTTTAGGATATCACTTTTACTATTTTACATTTTTCTCCCTACTTTAAATACTAATATTAATAATTGAGTCAATTAATTTTTTTTAATCCTCAAATTAAACAAGACAATAATTTAGGTACGGAGGTAGTATTACTTAAAGCATCCCCATTATTGTCTTCTTACACTTCTTCTTAAATAAGAAGATGGGAGCTTACAATGTGACAAATCTTCTTAATTTAAGAAGACTTTTTTCTTCTTAAATAAGAAGAGAAATGGAGGAAATCAAAAGATGGCCAAAAAAGGAGAAAGTGGCTTGCACCTTCATTGAACAACAGACCGTGCAACACACAAAGAGATGAAGAGAGTGGTGGGCTGAGAAAGAGGTGAGTCAGCTTCTAAAACTTCAGACTTTCTCTACTTTTTTTTTTAATCAATTGTTGAAGCAGCACGGATCTGTTTTTTTAAAAGCATATTACCGTTTTTTAATGTACTATACGAATCACCTTTGTTCAATAACGTACTCGAAGGAAATGCACCGCCGTGCAATTTTGAAGTGAATGGCACACAGTATACAAAAGGATACTACCTAACTGATGGAATTTATCCGGATTGGGCTACTTTTGTGAAGAATTTTTCGTGCCCGTCGGATGCTAAGTGAAAGAAATTCAAAGAGATGCAAGAGGCTGCAAGAAAAGATATCGAACAAGCATTTGGAGTGTTCCAATTAAGATGAGTAATTATCAAAGGTCCTGTCAGATTTTGGTATAGAGATAACTTAAAAGAAATATTGCTCACATATATTATTCTACACAACATGATTGTCGAGGATGAGGATGATCACGTTATGAACTGGGCTGATGATACCGTATATGACTCTCCACAAGTCAACAATGGGTCAACACAAGCATTTCAAAAATATCTTCAGCGAAATTCTGAGGTACGTGATAGAAGCACACATTATGAACTTCGAGCCGACTTGGTTGAGCATATATGGCGTCGTTACGGCGATAACTAGTGATAGAGCTTAATTATTCACGTTTTTATGTAATTCTAATTATTTACGTTTTTATGTAATTTTGAAGTATTTATGTTTTATGTAACTTTTGAATTATGTATTTTTTAAATTTTAATGTTTTATGTAACTTTCTATTTATGTTATTTTACGAGTTATGTACAATATGTGTTTTATAGATTATTTATTAATTAAATTATAAATAAAATAATTTATGAGTAATTTATTATTTATAAATTAATTAATTTCTTTATTTATAAATTAATTTATTTTTATGGAATATTTAAATATAAAATATATTAAGTAAAGTTAAATAAATTTATTTGTTTGAAAAATATAAAAATATTATTAAAGTGTAAAGTTAATGAGGTAATAGTGGGATCTAGCTAAGAAGATATGTTAAAAAAATTATAAGAATATAAATTTTTTTTAAAATAGTGTGTAAGTGATAGTCAGACCTAACTAAGAAGATTTTTTAAAAATATTAATAATACGATGCTCTTTCTAACGTGGATGCTCTTAGAAAGGGAAGAAGGAAGTAGTATTTCAGGGGCTGGGCCGGGGAGCATAATTAATTGAACTGGCAGATAGAATATTTCTGGTGAAGGGAGAGAGAGAGCTGTCCAACAACTCATCTGAAAAACTGCCAGCATAAGGGAGGTGCTTTGCTGATCAAGTGCATATTCTTAAAGATTCTTATGATTTGTTTTACGTAGAAATGTATAATTAAATTTGCCACTTTCTATTTCTAACATATTTTTTTCACCAAAAAAAAAAAATTAGAAAATACACACACATATATGAATATATATATATATATATATATATAAAATTAAATTTGCATAAGCAGGTGACTATTACTGACCAATTTATAAAAGTGGGGGATTGGAAGGATTGGGGAAAGGTGGCGTATGGATGCGGCCACGTCACATTGGCAGTTGGCACATTAATGGTCCCCAGGTGGGGGCAGTTTTGTCTTTGGGCTAAAAACTGAGCTGTGCCTGAAGGTTCATTTGGAATCTACACCTATAACCAAACAGGCAAGATTCTATCAAGTTCCAAATCTTTAAGAGGTTTCGAACCCCTCCGTTTCTTTGTGGCAAAGAGTTTTTTTTTTTTTTTTAAATTAACATGTGACTAAATAAAATTTAAATTTTATATATTTTACTTATATTTTAAAATATAAATTTTATTAATAAAATATTATCTTAAAAAAACTATGGATTACAAATTTCACAACTTTGTAAAAATCACTAAATTTATGTTAATTATTGATCAAACTTTAATTAAATTGACCAAAAAAAATCAAAAGTTGACTTTTTACCTGAAACGGAGGGAGTAACTTTTTCTCCACATGTGGTAAACTTATTAACTATACTCAAGCATTTTTTTTGTAAATTATGATCAATTCTAATAATACTTATATATTCCTTAATTATTAAATTTTTCAAACGCAGACTCTTTGGATGAAACGGAGGGAGTAGTAGATTACTATTTAACATATTTTTGCATCTTAGGTTATAAAATTTCAATCATTGATATAATATTAAGAATACTATCAATAACAATTTTTAAAATTGCTTAAGACTAGCTAAATTTTTATAATTTGTTTGATCAAAGTTGGATCAAGTCGACGAGAAAAGTTCAAAGTAAATCTATTTTTTTGAAATAGAAGGAGTATTAATAAACATATATTCATAAAACTTTTGAACACAAAATTTATTCTATTGTTTGAAAATTATTGGTCTCATCTCTTAATAACGAGATATACAAACGTATACATCAATTTGCATTGTTTAATGCATATTTGTACCCAATTTGTCACTATGACTTTTTCCTATTAAAACAATAATTCTAAACACCTTTTGTTTGGCAAAAAAAAAAAATTAGTACTCACTAGTCACTATCTACTAATTTTGGCCCCCGAGGCCAAATTTATTAGGGCGACGCTATTAATACCCCTCTAAATAAATCCACCTTCTAAATACACACCCTATCATTATTTTTAACTCATTCAAATGTTAAATACACCTCACATATATTCTTTATTTCACCCTTCTTAAAATATTTGTTCAATCAAATAACTCATTCCCTCTCTCTCTATCTATCTCTCAACTCATTATCCAGATCTCGACCACCCTTCTGGATCTACTAACCTTGGTCACTCTTAAACCCTAGAACACATAATGAGTCGATTGAATTGTTGCATCAGGCCTAGCTCGCGGTCAAGGTCAAAATTAAAAATTTTCAAGAACATGTTGGATTGGACAAGGCCGGTTCAGCAGACGGAAAGCTTATGGAGGGAGGCCCAGCCGCCCAGATTAGTGTTGGAGGAAGCGGGAGGGGAGGAAATCGAAGACAAAGAACGTCATCTCTTTCGAATAAAAATCACACCCCTTTTCTCAATTCTACAAAGGACAAACCTAAATCAATTTTGAAAATAGGTGTTTCATTTAGCTTGCCAAGAAAGTAGATAGTGAAAATGTCGAGAGTATAGGCAAGGAATTCGAGTTACTTTCGAAATGGAATGTTCGAGGGAGTGGACAAAGCAGGAATCTGATCACGCCAAAAAATATTCTGGAGATCCCGTCAAGTCTACGTAAATAGCTAGTATAACGGTAGGATGCCCCGACTCTCAATGGACACAAACGTAAAGGGAACTTGTCCTCCGGTAGATACCTGAGATGATAAAAAGCATTGTTAGGGGCACTAATTCTCTCACCGGAGGGCTTTAGCTAGACCATGTCCAGCTAAAGCCCTCCGGTAGAGAATCAGTGTATCAGTAAAAGTTATGGTCTCCGGTGAAGATTCACGCTGCACTTAGGAGTAAATGCTCTGAAAGCTTTGGAGACTTGGTAGTTGTGAGTATTCAGTTGAACTTAGGTCATAAATGAAGGCAATCACCTTGTATTTATACCGGAAGAATATTGGCTTGAGGCAAGTGGGTTTGCCAGATGTCAACTCAAGATTGGCGGAAACATATCCATTTATGGCAGCTGCTATTTGCATTGATGAACCTTTAAGGGGAAGTGATCAACATTGATGTATAAGATAGACCTCCTTTGGGAGCTGTGCAAATCTTCCAGAAGTAGCTTTACTTAGAAAACAAGTTACTTGTAGACCAATAAGAAGCTTGGTAGTGGCCCCTGGATGATACAATAACAGGTGGACCTTAAATGCGCAGCTTTTGTTGACTATCTTTTGTTCCCCGGGATAGAGACCTCGAGATCTTAGCTTTGTAGCCCGGGTCGAGACCTCGCGGGCTCTCGGGCCCGGCGTAAATGGTGAGTTGTGGTTCCCTGAGCTCCACGGGGAGACCGGAATTGGACGATGGATAAACGTGCTCAGGTTCCGAGCTGCTTGCGAAGCCCGGGGTAAGATTGGTTGACCTCCGCGCTCCAGGTCAGTATGGCCACGTGTTCTGCTCATTGCCACGAGGAGGCAAGATATTTTGGTATTTTCAGAATCAATACTAACTTTCCTAGCCACATGTAGGCCCTGTTTGTGATTATTTTCATTGTAAAGATTCAATGAAAAAGTAAAAAAGCGGATTGGCTGGTCACAAGAAAAGGAAATGGTAATTCGCCGTCCAGGAGCAGAATGAAGTTTTAGTGCAAGAAAAATCATCTAGTTTTTCCAAAAGATCGAGAGTCTTCGTGCTCCAATACAAGACTTATTTTAAAACATTCTTTCAATTGTGGTGTTATTTTATATTCCCTCCGTCCCGGATAAATGTTCCTAATTTTTATTTTGGGATGTCCCAACTAATGTTCATAAAAACTTTTGATCTACCTATTCCCTATCATTCTTCCTAATATACCCTTAAAGCTTCATTTAATATAACACTTCTCAAACAAACTCAATTATTTAAAGTAGTTGAATTTAATTAATGTTCATGAGTATTATGTAGAGATGTTAAACGGGCTAGCCCTAGCGGTTTCGGGCTAGCCCTAACGGGGTTGTGGCCCTAACGGGCCGCGGGCTAAACGATCCAATTTTTTCGGGCCACTAATATTGCAGACCTAACCCTAACCCTAGCGGGTTTCGGGCTAAACGGACCACTATCGGGCCACGATTAAAGATATAATATAACAATATTTTGAAATAGTGAATCGATAAATCATTCATAACTTTGATAGTTTATTATGTTTTTCAAAAGAAATATAACTAGACATTTTTTTACATCGATGTCTTATAATTTCCAACTTGTTATTCTCAAAATAAATAATGTAATAGTTCTACTTAATAGTTCTTTTCAACATTTTTGTTTATATTTCAGTATTTATTCACAAGTATACAAAGAAGACCTGTAGTGCAAGGGATAAATGTGTTTGACTTTTGATTAAAGGTTGTTGGTTTTATTCTCATAGTGGTTGTTTTACGTATCTCCTAAACTTTTTACGGCCTAATTAATATTACGCGGGCTGGCGGGCCAACCCTGAAACCTGGCGGGCCAGCCCTAACGGGTCGCGGGTTAAACGGGCCAGCCCTAAAAAGCCCTGATTTTAAACGGGCCAAAAATATTGAGCCCTAACCCTGTTTTTTTCGGTTTAAACGAGCCAACCCTACGGGCCGTGGCCCTTTTAACATCTCTAGTATTATGGTCGGAACACATTTTACAGCAGATCATTAATTATGTTTCTTAATTCATGTGTTTTATCCACTAGGAACATTTATCCGGGACGGAGGGAGTAATTAATTATAAAAAAATAAAAAATACTCATACTTTAACTGATTGATGGTAAAAAATAAAAATAAAAATTGACAATAAATGACGTGAATGAAAATATATCCTCTAGGTGACACTTTAGAAGTAAAAGTCACGTAGAGGATGTCTTCCTAATTGAATGACACATTATTTCCAAATGACACATTATCTCCAAATGACACATCATCTCCACATTATTTCCAAATGACACATCATCTCCACTTCAGTCTAACATTTTTTTACTAGATACATCTAAGTGAGATACTTCAAATTGATGAACTGGGACTAATTCCTTCAACAGTAGCATAATGACTATTCTCAACTAAACAAAGTCTTTGACCGTAATTTTTTTTTTCTATTTTTTTACTCAATGCACGGTAGGGAAGAAAAAAAAGAGGTGTATTAAGAGGTTTGGAAGTATAATAAAAAATAAAGGGATGTATTTAGAAGGATTAAGGGTAAGAGTGTCTTTTTAATTAAGGGCAAAATACAAAATTTGTCCCTGTAGTTTATGGGTTTTTGCATATCGTCCCTACACTCTCCAAATGGTCCCTAAACTGAGGACCTTTAACACAAATGGTCCCTGAACTGAGGACCTTTAACACAAATGGTCCTTCTGTCTAACAGAGACCTTTAACACAAATGGTCCTTCTGTCTAACTCTGTTAATTTTTTGTCGTTAAGTGTTTACACGTGCCACACAAGTGCATTTGTGGAAGGGCAAAGTAGTCATTTCGTCTTAATACTATGTGTTCCCAAGCTATCAAATATCTCCAGAAACCACTATCCTTCTTGTCTTCAAGATTTCTTTACCATTCTCGGTTCATCATTCAATCATCTCTTTATTTAAATGACATACCATTATTTATTTTACACACACATGTATGAATGTAAGCACATGCAAGTTAATACTTTTTTTTTTTTTTTTGTATTTTTGATAATTGGATCTTAAATTTTGTATTGGGTTTTCGTAGATCATTTTAGAAGACATTCTTTCGGGAAAGAAGGGGGCAATTTGAGAGTTTACGACGAGAAAGAGAACGAAAGACTCTAGAGTTCGATCATCAGCAAAGGGCTCCAAGAATTTCATGTCCCCAACCATATCTGCTGCTTGAAAGTTCACCCCTTCGTCGAGAAAAAATGTTTTGGCAGAGAGGAACGAAATTGATTAAGGGTATTTGTAAGGATGTAGAAGTGAGTACAACGACGATGATGCCCCTTAGAAAGCACGCTAAGTTGAATTTCAAACAGGGCGTTAGGTTCTCGGCGGATATGGCAGCAACAGGGAGATATAATCCGACGGCTAGGATTTCATTTGAGAAGTTACCACTTACCAATGGTGGTGATGAACAAATTTGGGATTCGGCACATGGCGCGTGATGAACAAAATTGGGATAGCGTAGTTAAATTTCCAAAGTTTATTATTACTCTTTTTTTTTTTTTTTGTGCAAATTTCTAAAGTTTATGGGGGTAGGGAGGGGAGGGGAGGTGAGGCAGAACTAATTTGCAGCATGTTGTTGTCTTAGAGGTGGAGTTGGTTTTTGTATATGAAAAAAAGAGGCGCTAAATGCAGCCCCTCTCCCCGGAGAAATCACTAACTTGCCCTCGTCTGTTATGATGTATATTTTTGCATAATGTACATTTTTGTAAAAAAAATTGGACATGCGTATGCAGGTGCATGTCCAAAAAAAATTTAATTGTTGCACTTTTACACCCTGAATTTATAAAAATTGCACTATACCCCATTGTATTTGTTAATTTTGTTAAATTGTTAAGCTTAATAGAAATTTACACTATATCAAAATAAAAAAATTTAACAAAATTAACAAATTCAGGGGGGTAAGGTGCAAATTTTCAAAAAAAAAATTTGTTGGACATGCGCCTGGTCCAGGTGCATGTCCAATTTTTTTTTTTAAAATGTACATTATAACACAATAATAAAATAATATATATATATATATATATATCAAAAACATACACATTAGAAGATAAGGGCAAGTTAGTAATTTTGCAAGGCGGGCTGCGTTTAGCGCCTATGTATGAAAGAGAAAAATACTTAGACATATAAGTTGTTAACAACTGAACATAACACACCCATTTGTGTAATTCGCTCACCTCTTCTTTCTCTTTCTCCAGACATATGTTTTTAGATGAAATCTTTTAGAGATCTAAAAAAATTTCAAGTTTAAAAATCAAGTCTTGGTGAAGTCATAGATTACTACACGGAGAAAGAGATTTTTTCTTCTTCAAATCTAGGTGAAATCAAATCTTTTGAAATATGGGTGTAGTTCTACACAAATGGTCTATGTACACAATTGGTCCCTATACTTTTAAAGGCAAAATGATTATTTTACACTGCCCAAAATGCACGTGAGAGGCACATGTATCGATTTAACGGACAAAATATAACAGAACTAGACGGAATGACCAATCATGTTCAATGTCCGTTGTACAAGGATGATCTCAAAAAAATATTTGGTATAGAGACGAATACCGAAAAATGCAAAAAGTACAGGGACGAATTTTGGAGTTTGCCCTTTAATTAATGACATTTTTGTAATAAAAGGTAAGACAATGTATTTAGATAATTTGGAGGTGTTAATAGCGTCACTCAATTTATAAATGACCATGTAAATTTCTAACCCTAAAGTAATCTCGACTCCCTTCAATTAACCTAAATCGTAGCTTTACCATTGACCGCAAGTGAGATGGTTGGACCTAGAGATATTGTATGAACATATGGTGAGGGTGTTGTATTGGATGAAGAGAAATGAGAATGTCCATATAATTTTATTTTATTTTTGCAAGGTATCCCATGATCCAAAGGTTCAAGACAAATTCACGAGCCGAACAGGACAACAAGAGCTGTAAAACTCTCTCTACCAAATTTTAACGCAGCTACATTATTACAATAATTATAAAGATCCAACCATTTAAATCTAAAAAATTATTCCAGCATGATGTGTCAATCAGAAATTCTATCAATATCTGATAGACCTTGAATGTGTATTGTTGGGCCTACATTTTAGTCAACTTGTTTACAACTTACATATATCATCTTGATACTAACAACTTGAGTTCTCCTACTGCATCTTGACTATTTTTGCAGGTTGAATTATTGTTACATTACAACCTATTTTTCAGGAAATGTGTCAACGGATAAGAAGACTGATTCAACAACGTTTCTTCATCAACAAGGCCAGCAATGGATCCTTATCTCTTCCACCAACATTGTGGCGAGAATATCTCAACAAGTTCAACCGATTTCCTATATTTTAGGCTTATTGTTTTCTTTGCAATTCGAGGTATAAAAAGGGAGGAACACTTGTATTTTACACACACATTCTCACTAGTTTAAGCTCCCTTGCATACGCTCTTAGTCTTGTATTCAACCTGATTAATAAATCATTTGGTCAAGGCAGGTTCCTAAACCTCCCGGGGTTTTGTGCCCGCGAACAAGTTGTTCAAGGGCTTTCCCTAGTTAACAAAACTCTTTGAGTTCATTTCTATAATACCTTATAATCATTGTACCTATATTCAAACCATTTTTGTCATCTTTCTTGTCATTTGTATCCCTTGTTGAAATTTGACCTAAACATGTATCTTGTTTGATAATTTCCACTATTTGATATGAAATTGTATCCATTTTCTTCATACTTTGGTTATAATTCCCATGTCTTGATAAACAAACAAATGTAACCAAGAAAAAAAAAATCAACAAACAAAGGAGAGTGAATCATTTTTTCTTTCTCATCATGCTTACCAAAATTGGGAAGCTAAATCACTGTCAACTATCACAAACCTGTTGGAAATTGGTTTTATAATTGGTGTTTGACCAATATTTGACCAAATTTATAGTTTGGTACCGTTTATTAAAAATGGAAATAAGTTGCAAAATTGAAATTTACGTTTCGAGTAGATTAAGTTAGTATATTTATTATCTCAAAATCAATTTCGGGTGAATGAGATATTAATGATTAAAGTATGCAACTTAACATTGATAATTGAAGAGTTATGGGAATATGAAAAGCCATATCCCACATTGAATAGAAAAGGTGATTAAATGCACCTTATTAATTGGCCCACCCTAGGAGGAAGCATTCAAGTGGTCTCCTCCTAGGTCCAACCTGGTGATGTCTCTTGGGCTAGCTTTCGGCTAGCACAAGCAGCTGCGAGGATGGTGCGAAACGAGCCCGAGCCTGAGCCCGAGCGCGCACGCGCAGGTCGCAATGGGCGCTTTAGAGGTGCACTTTGCACTTCGCACGTACGCATCGTCGCTAGGAGCCTTAAACTTTTGTCCAGCTCAGCCAGCTGGGTGGCTCAGGGATGGCCCAGGTACGTTGCACCCTCGAATAGGTGCAACCCAGTGACGAACCGAATAGTCACGGGTGGTTATGGTCCAAGCGGTTCGGCGGTTATCGTAACTGATCGAACGGTTGCAGTTAGGGGCGGTTGCGCAGCAGTTAGAGTGCGAACCGATCCGGATCGCGCTCACGATCGGGTGTGATCCGACGGTCCGTATTCGATTCAAAATTGTGTCTATTCGCGAAAGGCACCACAACTCTTCAGTAAATATAAATAGACCCCCCGGATTGACAGTTCCTAACACAAAAATCCTGAGCATCTAGTCTGTTAGTCAGAATTATCATATTGTTGCATATATTCCCTTCTCGAGTCTTGGAAGTTCTGAAACACCGATCAAGTTCGCCGGAATCTGCGTATTGAAGTGCTGCCTACGCTGATTGAAAAGTCGTTGCATCTTAGGGACGATTGCCAAGAACCGTTAGCACTAGTACGGGGCAATTTCGTCTTGCGGAGATTGTGTCCAACACAACCCTCGACTTCATTTATTAAAGTTAAGTAAAAATATATATATATATATATATATTTTTTTTCTGCTTCATCTTATTTCTGTCCGTGATATTTCCAAGAAAACCAAAAAGAAAATTACCCAACAATCGCAAGACGAAATTTTTGTTTTCTTGGAAATGGCAATCGAAACAACTGCTACTCCCGCTTCTACTTCTACTACTCCTGCTCCTGCTCCTACTCACCCCGCACACGGTGAGAAACTAGCCAAGTTTACAGGTACGGATTTTAAACAATGGCAACCCAAAATGCTCTTCTACCTCACAACTCTCGCGCAAAGGTTCTTGAAAGAGGACCCCTACGGTTGCGAAAACGATTCGGATACGCAAAGCGTATTGCGCCGATGCTTGGCATCACGGTGACTTTCTGCGGGAATTATATCTGAACGGATTGGAAGATGAACTCTACGGTGTTTCGTGGAATCAAAACTTCCAAAGAGTTATGGAACTCTTTGGAAAAGAAGTATAAAATAGAAGATCTTTGGTCAAAGAAATTTGTCGTTGGCAAATTTCTTGACTACAAGATGGTTGACTCCAAATCAGTAGAACGTCAAGTGCGAGAGATTCAAATCTTACTTCACAGTTTGGCTGCTGAAGGGATGCTACTAAATGAATCTTTCCAAGTGGCTGCTATTATTGAGAAATTGCCGCCGATGTGGAAAGACTTTAAGAACTACCTCAAGCACAAACGAAAAGAAATGGGGCTTGAAGATTTGATAGTTCGACTTGATTGAGGAAGGCAACCGCAAAAAGGAAAGTCCAACAAGGTGGGATGGAGGCCAAAGTCCATATTCTGAATCAAGTACCAAGAACAAGAGGAAGCACACCGGAAATGCCAAACATGGAACTGCAAAGAAGTTCAAGGGAGATTGCTACAACTGTGGCAAACCAAATCACATGGCCAAGGATTGTCGACTTCCGAAGAAGGACAAACAGAAAGGTAAACAAAATCATGCCAATGTGATTGAGGACGATAATACGCTCGATCTTACTACAGTGGTGTTTGAAGCCAACATTGCAAAGTTGGAAGATAACCCAAGAGAATGGTGGATAGATACTGGAGCTACCCGCCACATTTGTGCTGATAAGGAAGCTTTCTCATCCTACACTCCTATAAATGGAAGGAAATTGTTTATGGGAAACTCCTCGACTTCCAACGTCGTAGGACTTGGGAAGGTTGTCCGAAGATGACCTCGGGAAAGAGTTGACGCTCGTGGATGTGCCGCATGTCCCGACATCCGCAAAACCGGTTCCGGCCCCCTAATGAGTAAGGCCGGATTTAGACTAGTTTTTGAGTCTGATAAATTTGTATTGACCAAAAATGGTCTATTTATTGGGAAAGGGTACCTTGATAAAGGACTCTTCAAAATGAATGTTTACCGCCCTGAGGCGAAGAATAAAGATGTTTCTTATGTTTACTTGTTGGATAGTTCTAATTTATGGCATGATAGATTAGGACACGTAAATTTTAACACAATTAAGAAGTTGGTGAATCAAAATTTAATACCTATGTCTAAAATTGATTCACATGACAAGTGTGAAATTTGCGTTGAGGCAAAATGACTAAGTCACCATTTCCTTCGAATAAGAAACACGACACCTCTTGAATTAATTCACACCGATATTTGTGATTTAAAATTTGTGCAAACTCGAGGTGGGAAAAAGTACTTTATTACATTTATTGACGATTGCACAAGATATTGTTATGTTTATCTTTTGAAAAGCAAAGATGAAGCTTTAGAAGCTTTTAAGACTTATAAGAATGAAGTAGAAAATCAACTCAATTTAACAATTAAGAAGATTCAAGTGATAGAGGTGGAGAATATGTTGCTCCGTTTGAAGACATATGTTGGGAATCGGCATAATTCATCAAACGACAGCTCGTACTCACCTCAATCAAATGGAGTTGCTGAACGAAAGAATCGTACTCTTAAAGAAATGATGAATGCGATGTTGATAAGTTCAAGCTTACCCCAAAACTTGTGGGGAAGCCATTCTTTCAAACTATATTCTTAATAAGTTACCACACAAAGGTAAAGATAAGACTCCATATGAGTTATGGAACGGTCGACAACCATCTTATAAATACCTTAAAGTGTGGGGTGCCGGCTAAGGTCGAAATACCTAAGCCTAAACAAGTCGAATCGGACCTAAAACGATTGACCGTATTTTTATTGATACGCAAGCAATAGTAGTGCATATCGGTTTATAGTGCACAAATCGAAATTCGACATGACCGAAGGAATGACGATAGAATCAAGGAATGCGGTATTCTTTGAAAATATATTTCCTTGCGGCGAAAGGAAAGAAGCAAGTTCTAGTAAAAGAACTTATGAAAATGCAAACGGTTCATCTCAAGAAGAAGAAGAACGCGATAAAAGGACAAGAGTTGCTAAATCTTTTGGTCCCGATTTTCTATCTCACATGATAGAAAATGAACCTCGAGCTGTTAAGCTTTATCCATCCGATGCTCCGTTCGGAAAGAAGCTATAAATAGTAAAATAGAATCCATAATGCACAATAATACTTGGGAATTGGTTGATCTCCTCCAGGATGCAAACCGTTGGGATGCAAATGGATCCTTAAAAGGAAGTATAAGGCGAGATGGATCTATCGACAAGTTCAAAGCCCGGTGGTAGCCAAAGGATTTAAACGAAGGAGGGTTATGACTTTTTCGATACGTATTCTCCTGTCACAAGAATTACGTCCATTCGTATTCTCATTGCTATTGCCTTTGCATAACCTTGAGATACATCAAATGGACGTAAAGACACTCTTCTTAAATGGAGAGTTAGACGAGGAGATTTATATGGAGCAACTCGAGGGTTTGTTGCCCCGGAAAGAGCAAAAGGTGTGTAAACTCGTAAAGTCACTATACGGACTAAAACAAGCACCTAAGCAATGGCATGAAAAATTTGACCGAACATTATTGTCAAATGGTTTCAAAATTAATGAATGTGACAAGTGTGTCTACATTAAGAGTACGACCAATGCTTACGTCATTATATATCTTTATGTAGATGACATGTTAATAATGGGAAATACTCATGATTTAATCATGAATACTAAAAACATGTTAAAGAAAAATTTTGACATGAAAGATATGGGATTAGCGATGTTATATTAGGGATGAAGATCTCTAGAACATCCGATGGAATAGTCTTATCGCAATCCCATTACGTTGAGAACGTTCTTCGGAAATTCAATGTCTTTGACACCTCCCTTAAGACACCGTAGACTTAAGTCTACACTTAGCCAAGAATAGAGGAGAACCAGTTCCCAACAAGAGTATGCAAGGATAATTGGAAGTCTAATGTACTTGACCAATTGTACACGTCCCGATATTGCATATTCGAAGCAAACTAAGCGAGTTCACAAGTAATCCCAACGCGATCATTGGAAAGCCCTAACAAGGGTACTTAGATATTTAAAGTATACATTGAATTATGGGATACTTTATAATGGATATCCAGCATTAGAAGGATATGCGATGCCAATTGGATATCGACACGAAAGACTCCAAATCCACAAGTGGTTATGTGTTTACAATAGGTGGAGCGGTGTCATGGAAATCGTCTAAGCAAACGTGTATAGCTCGATCCACCATGGAATCCGAATTCATTGCTTTAGATAAAGCCGGTGAAGAAGCCGAGTGGCTTAGAAATTTTCCGGAAGATATTCCTTGTTGGAATAAACTGTGCTGCATCGATACACGTGATAGTCAATCGGCAATAGGTAGGGCACGAGCGGCATGTACAATGGTAAGTCTAGACACATTCGTCGTAGACATAATACCATTAGACAATTGATCTCAAATGGGGTTATTTCTATTGAATATGTAAAATCAAAAGAAAACCTAGCGATCCTTTTACAAAAGGAATCAATCGAGATCAAATGTACACATTATTAAGGGAATGGGTTTAAAATCCACAACAAAAGAACAATCATAGCGGTAACTCAACCTTGAGAATTGGAGATCCCAAAACCTTGGTTCAATGAGACAACGAAGTTATGAAAGTTCGGAGGAAACACTTGGAAACCTGTTTCAACTCATTCCTAGAACATCCAAGTGAGTAGACTCCAGCAGTGGTGAGGTTAGGTTGAACCTTTAATGATTCCTATACCTAAAAGGTGGAGTATTGCAGGATACTCTTTATAGGAGATCACCTATATAAGTGAGAAGTAAAAGGCCGCTTCTACTAGAACACTTAAGAAACTAAGATATGGTCCAGGGCCGAAATGGACACAACGTGAGAACAAAAGTGTTAGAATTGTTATTGTGTAAGTACTATTGTCTCGGTTTACATTATACAGACGATTAGTTCAAACCATCACGGTACTAAGCGGCTAGTAAATCCGATAGTATTTTACTAAGGAAGGTTCAAAGCCAAAAACTACCTATCCTGATGCAATAACGGTTCGCCAGAACTTCCAAATGAGTCTACATACATAGCATGCATTAATTGTCATTCATGTGGGGGATTGTTGGAAATTGGTTTTATAATTGGTGTTTGACCAATATTTGACCAAATTTCTAGTTTGGTACCGTTTATTAAAAATGGAAATAAGTTGCAAAATTAAAATCTACGTTTCGAGTAGATTAAGTTAGTATATTTATTATCTCAAAATCAATTTCGGGTGAATGAGATATTAATGATTAAAGTATGCAACTTAACATTGATAATTGAAGAGTTATGGGAATATGAAAAGACATATCCCACATTGAATAGAAAAGGTGATTAAATGCACCTTATTAATTGGCACACCCTAGGAAGAAGCATTCAAGTGGTCTCCTCCTAGGTCCAACCTGATGATGTCTCTTGGGCTAGCTTTTGGCTAGCACAAGCAGCTGCGAGGATGGTGCTTCGCACCATTCGAGCCCGAGCCTGAGCCCGAGCGCGCACGCGCAGGTCGCAATGGGCGCTTTAGAGGCGCACTTTGCACTTCGCACGTACGCATCGTCGCTAGGAGCTAAGGAGCCTTAAACTTTTGTCCAGCTCAGCCAGCTGGGTGGCTCAGGGATGGCCCGTGCGTTGCACCTCGAATAGGTGCAACCCGGTGGCAACGAACGATCACGGGTGGTTATGGTCCAAGCGGTTCGGCGGTTATCGAATCGATCGAACGGTTGCGGTTAGGGCGGTTCTTGCGGTTAGAGTCGAACCGATCCATTGGATCGCGCTCACACGATCGGGTATGATCCGACGGTCCGTATCGCCGATTCAAAATTGTGTCTATTCGCGAGAAGGCACCACAACTCTTCGATAAATATAAATAGACCCCGGATTGACAGTTCCTAACACAAAAATCCTGAGCATCTAGTCTGTTAGTCAGAATTATCATATTGTTGCATATATTCCCTTCTCGAGTCTTGGAAGTTCGAAACACCGATCAAGTTCGCCGGAATCTGCGTATTGAAGTCGCCTACGCCGATTGAAAAGTCGTTGCATCTTAGGGACGATTGCCAAGAACCGTTAGCACTAGTACGGGGCAATTTCGTCTTGCGGAGATTGTGTCCAACACAACCCTCGACTTCATTTATTAAAGTTAAGTAAAATATATATATATATATATATATATTTTTCTGCTTCATCTTATTTCTGTCCGTGATATTTTCAAGAAAACCAAAAAGAAAATTACCCAACAAAACCATAAATCATATGGAAGACAACTTTTTTTTTTTTTTTTGTCACATAAACAAATACATTACATAGCCACAGGATTACATAAGTTTTGAAGTTTTACATAAGGAATATTTTTACAACTGTGGGAGGTGTGGTGGAGACATATCATATATATATATAGTAGATCAAGCATTTGAATCATATCATAAATATTTTGGACTTTCGCTTGAATATATACAAATTTAATACATAAGAGCAGTCAGTTTCTTCATGTTAGTAACACAAATGACTATTAAACTAAGTAACAAAAAAAAAAACATCACTATTGTTCATAAAATTTCCATGTCCTTAAAAAAAGATTACAAATATTTGACACTGACTGGGACTAGGAGTTCAAATGTATAGAGCAACATCAAAAGTGCATCCTTACTTTATGTATAGAAAAAGCTGTCCCAATTAGCACTGCTTTTTTTTTTTTTTAATCTTTACTTTTCTTTTCGTTTTTTTGTTGGTTTAACAGTAAAATGGTGGTCAGACGTTGTGTTGTGTATACACAGACAGACTAATTCACCTCCCAGCTGATCATGCACAAAGCACTTTTGAAATACAAAGCTTTCCATGCAACACAATGAGACAGAAAAAGGAGAAACGTAGGAGTAACTTATAACTGGGGAGAAAGAAGTCATGAAAACAATGGAGGATCTGGAGGGAGGGAGGGAGAAAAATAAATACTAGAAAAATAATAAGCGGATAAAGAGAAAAAAACTGATACAGTAAGAGGCAAGACAAGAGAAGAGAAGAGAAGAGAAGAGAAAATGAATCTTGCTGCTGGTACAAATTAATAAAGAATAATTAATTAAGAATATAAAAAGGACCATTATTATTATGCATATATAAATAAACAAACAAAGAGATAAAGATGAATTGAGTGGATTCTTAATTTAATAATATACGTAACATTTATTACACACCCATTCATATTTACATGTAAGAATTCCATGTAAGAATTCATTTGTCTCTCTTCTAATTCTTATCCAACTTGTCTTCAGTTTGATGTAAGAATTCTTTATGTATTTGTCTCTCTCTCTTCTTATCCAACTTCTCTTATGTTGACACGTGTAAGTGAAAAGCGTACAACACATACGAGACATCTTGAGGTGGAAAAGAAAGAAACTGTTTTTGTAGATTACGTATTAAACTCGCTTTTCTTGGAGAAACGAAACTGAAAAAAAGGATGAATTACGACAGAAACAGCAACGGAAACAAGAAAGAAAAATCAAGTTTGTCATGGACTTAATTACCAATAATACATACATGCATACTAAATCGGATCCTCTATTTCAAAATAGTTTTTCATCTCTTATTCCAATTGTTGGATGTGCGTCACATGTGCATAAAAAATCACGGGATAATTAATATCGTTTATTCACATGCACATGTGGCGCATATCCAACGATTAGAATAAGAGATGAAACATCATTTTGGAATAGAGGATCCGATCTGCTACAGTATTAATTCTCTATCAGCTACAGTATATATTTTTATTAGAACAAGAAATATCTCAAATCTCAATGCTTCCTACCTATCCTAACTGAGACAGATGATATTTATTTAATGGACAACACCAAATAATAATTAACTGCATCAAACCAACACAATTTCATGTGAAGGGCCCAATAATAAAAAAAAACAAAGGTAAATCATCCCACCACAAGTTTAGTTATCATGCATGTCCATACACAACCATAGTACGTACAAGCTTGTCCTTGCTTCAACTGATGAAGATGCCGAGTATAACATAGATAGTAGTAGTGGTATACGTATGTATATTTATATAGCTGAATAGCTGTAATCATCCGCTGGGGGAGCCTGAGAAAGAACAGTTATCACTACAAAGGTCCCAAATAGTACCGTAATAATGGCGGTAAAGTTGACAAGGAATGCCTCAGTGCCATATTTAGCAACGCCACCATTCTCCAGGAAGGTCAGCTTTTCAAGAAACCCAAGTGCAGCATTCCCAACAGCCAAGATGTAAACGAAAAGCCCAAACAGCACGTGCCATGGAACCGACTCCCTTCTAACTTCTGTCGAACCACCAGGGAAGAAGAACACCACGAAGCCAAAAAGCCACTGTAAAAGAATCACAATCCATTAATGTACAAATATGTTTAAAGAACTAGCTAGACGGAGATCAACTTCTGAAGTTGCTGTCAAACTACCTGAATTCCATAGAGTGCGATAATCCCAATCCCAAGCCAGGAATGTAAACTATATAAATTGGCAATATTGCTTTCATTATGATATTTGAATGCCATATAGACTCCAATGATGCCAAGTGCCAGGGCTATACCATGCAGAACTAGATGAATCAATTTCTTCTCTTTCTTGTTGAATGGAAGGGATTTATAGCTTATAATGGCTGCAAATGTCAGCAAGATATAGAAAAGAAAATAACAAACTGATTAGAATACAAAAACTAAAATGTCTCAATTAAAGGCAACTCTATATCCTATGAAAACAATATACGTACCTTCACCACCTATTATGATTAATCCAATCAGAATCAGAACAGGATGAAGCTGCCAGAGAAGGGAAGGACAAAATTAGAAGGCAATGTGAAATTCAGGATGGTAAACTAACAGAGCACTGTACTGTGCTTCGAAATTTAACCCATATGACAGCAATACTTCAATTGATTACAACTTGTATATCGGAAATGCTTCTATGCTAAAATAGATGGGCACCATGCAGAAAACATTAACTCGGCCCGTCATGGGTCAGTAGGGGAAAAACACAACCAAAAAAACAGCATAAATAAGAGCCAAGAGGTCTTCCGATAAATCAGCGACCACCTAAAACTTGATATTTAATATCTTAAAATGAGTTCGGAATGCTCCTGAATCAGATGTGGATGCACATACCAGGTAGAAATTTCCGAATTGACATATTCATGTGTGAGCTAATATATTTATGCATTTTGTAACATATAACCACTTGGTAAGATCCTTTCAGAAGATCCAATATCAACCCAATGTACATCTCCTTCTGCAAGTGATTGGGTATTTATGAAGCTTGTTTATGAGGGAGGAAATGGATGTCGAAAACAAGGAGGGGAGAAGGGAGAAGATAAAAGAGGACATATTTTGCAAATTCTGAGAGATTTTTTAGGGATAGAAGGAGCGAGAAATAAAAATGCAGATGATGATCCTCATATTTCCTTATTAATCTTTGACAGGTAAGCAAGTGCATGGATGAAACCACCGCGACAATATAAAGGTGAAAACAGAACAGACTTCAAGAAGTGGCCTGAAAAAAAACTACTCTGAAAAGCAATGTAATTCACTAGAGATAATTTGCTCAAAAATGAACAGAGGGTATTATATTGCAAGGATAAACCTCTTTGAACCAACCCCAAAAGAAAAACAAGAAGAAGTACTTGAGCATGAAATTGAAGCTTTGATCAAAGGCAACTCAAAACTCCTGAAACACTTGTTGTTTCTCTCTCCAAACATTCCACATCAAACATAAGGTGGCTGTTACTCGATACTTCATTTACTCTTGCAATGATATAATGTGACCATTAGAGATATTTATGTACACGTGCTACTAAAATGCGTAAAAGAATTCCTTAATTTCCTTGAAAACTAAAAACAAACCCTCATTTTGGCAAGGAGGGAGTATTATCTTTTTATTTTAACCTGATTCTAGCAACGGTAATGGGAAGGGCGCATCTTGTTCCCCGACTCTTCTGTCCATATGTCCATGCAAAGGTATTATACAAACACACACACACATATATATAGGTTAAATTGCAGTAAGAGGGCAAGGTGTCCCCTTAATTTCATAAGTGAAATCCATTACCACCAGATTGTCTCTACTTCTAAAATATAATCAAAGAATTGTCTCTAATTGACTAGTATCATGTGAGAAAGCACAAGCCAGAAACAAAATGTTTCCTCACTTACATTATCAATATGACTATTAACACTTTATTTGTAGTACACACAAAAAGAACCATTAGTAGGACCTGTAGGGTGAAGCCCAAAATAATGAGAATAGCATTTGATGTTGTTTTGACAGCACTGGCGATTTCCATAAGCATGCTGATTCCCATTGAGTGAGAATTTTGATATGTATTGCAAGTTGGTAGTCATTAGTCACCTACAGGGTTCTCCAAAATATAATGCTGTTTTTATAATTCTATTTTCTTTTGTTCTAAGGGCTCCAAAATAGAACAAAAAAGTTGCCATCAACTGATGATATATTGTTCAGCAAAGCCAACCAGATTTAAACTCAAAAAAAGTAACAAAGCAATCGGTATCAACACCGAAAGTGTTGTATTTTCAAGATAAACTCTACGTGTTTGTATTGCAGGCAGGAACAACAAAAAGAGCAAAGCAAGGCATATGTATATTTTTCTCTTATCTTTCTACCTACAAGTTTCATCAAGCACACAAGGTGTAGCACGTAATTAGTGAAATGCCACATTATTCACAAAAGTCAAGGTATACAAAGGCCTAAGTTTCTTCTTGGTAAAGATTAATACAAACCCAAAATACTATTACAATTTTTGGATGATCACTCCAACCCTGAACAAACCAAATGATACTTAACAAGCAAAACGGGTATATGTTCATGTGATGAGGTTGATAGTTTATAGTTCGAAATTCAATCATTTCCCAATGATTTAGACCATCTCCAACCATGTGGTGCAAAAATTGCACCATCCCACTAAAACAGTGCAATTTCTACACCAAATATCTTCCACCATCTCCAACCATTCAGAATCCCTCAAAAGAGGATAGTGCAGGCATGGTGATGCTCTATATTTGGCGCACACTTGAAGGTTGCTTCAAAATGGGGCAATTATAAAGCAACCGTTGGAGCTCTAATTTGCTCTATAATAGTGGGATAGAGTATGGCTGGAGATGACCTTAGCAACCAAATTAGATATCAAAATTTAATACAAGCCAGCCAGCCAGCCAAGACATCGGGTCAATAATCTTTTAACTTACTTAATCAGATGACAACTATCTGTTCCTTAGTCAACTACTACACTAAACTATATTCTTATTCTTCTCCATGAACCAATAATAAACCTAAACAGAAAATGTTGAGATAATTACAGATACAGCTAGTAAAACAAGCCAGGCCCAGCAACAAATTGAAGATTATAAAGTTAGAGCGCCTTACCACACTGGACCAACGAATTCCCTAATTTGATTAATCTTAACAAAAGGAAAGAGAGTAAAGAACAAGGAAGAATAAAAGAGGGTGGGGGGAGCTTACATTGAAGATGAGGCCTTTGTTGGAAGCTTCCCAGGCTAAGCCACCCCTGAAGCTAATGCACCAAACAAGAACCATGACCGCTCCGGTTAACCCCAGTGCGTGCACCACAAACGAAAACGGCAGCGCCTTCACCCCTATCGCCATGTCCCCCCTCCTTCTTCTTCTTTCAACTTCCTGTTTGGATTGTGGTGTGGAGAAAATTTTTGCAGGGGAAATCCGTTTGATGTTTTATCCAACAAACTTTCTCTTACTCAAAGAAGCTCAAAACTTTTGACTTCTTCGTGAATGATCTCAATCCGCTTTAATCATTTGGCGACGAGATATGGCTATCCTTCCAGTAGACCCCAATAACACGTGGTGTTTCCTGATAGGCGTGGTCGATGCCCACGTGCTTCATATGTTACTGGGTTTCGTGCCTCATTTTAAGCCGGTTCTTCCTTTTTAACCACCGACCCCGTCTTTTAACCTACCCACCATGGTTATTTGTTTTCATCCGAAAAATCGTTCTTCGATCATCGATCATTCAAACTGAATAGCCTGAAATTAAATTTAAATTTAATTTTTGGTTTTGTTTAGTTGGTAAAATTGAATTTTAATATAATTTTTTAGTTTTGTCTTTTAAACTGAAAATCAAATTAGAAAATATATAATAAAATAAAATATATTATTATTAATCCTTCAAATAAAATAATTATTAGATACCGCTTTCGTTCTACCCAAAGAGTCCATGATTGAAAAGTCTAATTATTAAAGGATATATTAGTGTCATTGAATTTGGCCATAATTACAAAAATACTTAACCACAACCAAGATGATTACCACACAAATAGAGGATAAAGATGAAAGGTTATTAAAATTGTAAGCATAATTTTTTGAAAGTAGACTCTTTAAGAGAAACATCCCAAAATAATACAGTGGACTCTTTGCCTGGAACGGAGTGAGTATATGATTATAACAAAAATAATTATTAAATAAAATATCTCAAAATAATATAATGGACTCTTTGCCTAGAACGGAGGGAGTATATGATTATAATAAATATAATTATTAGTCCATCAAAGGAAGACAACTTTTTTCAAAAAAGTCTAACATAACCCTGAACACCAATGCACTTTAAAATGGGTCTAATGAGTAATAACTTTATTTTCTTTTAAATCTTAATGGGATGGGCTAAAGACATTATGTAATTTTGTAATGTGTTACAGGAATAACACAAGTAACAACTCAAACAAGTTTTGTAAATGTTGAATGACACGAAAAGTCAAATTAATGTGTGAAATCCAAAACTTTCTTCAAGTTCGAGTGACTAAGTATGTATAATCTTAAATTTTTATGGTCATTATGTAATATTGTTAAAGTTTTAATCTTTATTTTGGATGTTTTTTCAAAGTTAAAATATTTAAAGTTTGAATTTGATTGTAATTCTAACATTTGTTTGATTTAACCAAAAACCAAACTGAACCAAATTGAAAGCTAAATTCGAATTTGGTTTGATTTTTTAGTTTTTTATTTGGTTTGGTTTCGTTTTTTATTTTAAGGTTGAAAGAACAAAAATCGAACAAACCGAATAACCTGACAACCGAACTGATGAACACCCTTACCTACCATTTTCCTCCCCTAATTTTTACTCGTTTACTCAAAACGGCCACAAGAATATCGGCTCTCAGCTCCTCGTACAATCTCATTAGTGAGGTGATGTGTGATCTCTCGAATAGGGGTGTTCAGTATTTGATTTCATCCGAAAATTAAATCAAAAAATCAATCATCCGAACCAAACAACCCGAAACCAAATTTGAATTTGGTTTTTGGTTTGGTTTGGTTTGGTTGGCAAAACCGAATTCTAACATGGTTTTTGGTTTGGTTGTTGGTTTTGCCTTTCAAACCGAAAACCGAATTAGAAAAAATATAATAAAATTAAATATATTATTATTAGTTATATAAATAATTAATATCCATAATTATTGTAATGTGTCACAGAAATAACACAAGTGACAACTCAAACAAATTTCGTGGATGTTTAGTGAAAAGAAAGACTATACTAATGTGTGGAATCCAAGACTTCTTTTAAGTTCAAGTGACTAAGTATAAGTAATCTTACATTTTTAAGGATATTATGTAATTTTTTTAAAGTTTTAATCTTTGTTTTTGATGTTTTTTAAATGATAAATATTTAAACTTTGAATTGGATTGTAGTTTTAACATTTGTTTGGTTAAAACCGAAAACCGAATTCGAATTTGGTTTGGTTTCTTGATTTTTTTTATTTGATTTGGTTTGGTTTTTGATTTTAAGGTTAAAATAACAAAAATCGAACAAACCGAACCAAACAACCCAAAAATCGAACCGATGAACACCCCTACTCTCGAATGGTCGACATAGTTCATGTAGTGAGTTCAAGCGGAGGTTGGCTTTGGAAGAGAGGATTTTTGAAAAATAGTTGGTTCTTTTTATCTATTTGAACGAATTCCAAAAGTGTATAAACATTATTGGTGGTTTCAAATATCACCTTAATTATTTCAAATATAGTGTGAAATCAAGGAGTACAACACAACATTTCTTGAGGGATTCTGAATGGTTCGTTCACCTTCTACAACTCAGTCATCTGCATATACATTTAAGCCGCACTTTTCAAAAAAAATATTTTTATTTGACAATTTAAACTTTTTAAGATTGTAATTTTCTTGAAATTATACTAAAGTTATATTTTTTTAGCAATAAACTATTTTTTTGAAACAAAACAAAATAGAAAGGGGAATTATATCTTTTACGACCTTATAATGAGCTTTACTTTTTAGGGATAATGATCAAAATATTGGTCTTAGTTTTTAAAATATTGGTCTTTGATTTTTCACTTTCTCTCTTTTTGGTATCATCAGCTTCTCTCTATTTCCTTCTTACTTTTTTTTCAACCATTATAAAACAAAAACACAAAACTCAAAAATCTATCCCAAAACTTTCATGTCAAACACACTTATAAATATATAAGTACCTTACCAACAAACTCCAAATCATATTTATAAACTTTTGGATGGACCTTTTCCCCATCCCAAGTGAGGTCTTATTCTTAAAATTTTCATGGATGTATTGGATTTATTCTCCTTCATAATTTAAGACTGGTTATGGAGCCGTGCTCCGCATGGTTTTAATTTGATTTTGAGATTCATTGATATATTTTAGAAATTTTTTTGAAAAAAAATTATCATTATTGAATATAGACGTTTGTAATATCTAACAAAAGTTAAGTACTGTCATTATATGCATACTGGTGATAGTTTCTTATAGTATTTTCGTTTCAGAGTAAGTATTTTTTATTGGTGGTCAATATATGTATTTTCATTTATATGCATTTTATTTTTATTTTTTAAGTATCCTTTATTGATATCAAATTGTTGTGTTTCTTTTTTTTTTTCATCTTGCACTTAATAAAAATACTTTAGGCATATATTTGAGAATTTTTACAAAATTAAAAATAAAATATTTACTTTGGGACTTATTCAAAAAAGATAATTTTTTTTGAACAAAAGAGAATTATTTAAGGATTGAATATTATTATATTTCTTAAAATAATTTTTGAAGATCATTCAATGATAAGAAAATGTTTAGTTGGATACTATATTTACAAAATTTTGATACACTGTCAGTGTGAAAAAGAAATTTACACAAATAAAAAAAAGAGCATCAATTTTGAATGAACTAATTTAAAGTTTTGTTGATATGTATCACATTTTATAGACATTATTTTAGGACATCTTAAATAAGAATATGAGACCCATAATTTGACATTGAGATAGTAACATTTATCAAAATAAAAAATTAGCTAGTTTATATTATAAATTAATTTATAGAATAATTTAATATTTTTTTAATATCTTTACATATAAATTATATAATATTATTGGTTGAGTTGGTTTAAAGAATATACTATATTTAAAAGAGTGTGGGTTTAAGTCTTATTGACAACATTATTTTGTTTTGTTTTCCATGCTTTTCTTTGCCAATACCTAAAGTTATTCCCTTATTATAATTAGGAGAAGGTATTATCTAATAATAATACCTATGGTTAATTAGAAGAAGGTATTAGGTATTATCTATTGTTATACCTATTATTATTAGGTATAATTATTAGCTAATGACCTAAAAATAAAAACTCATTTCACTCCAAAACTCAAGCTTACTTGTAAGCTTGAGAATTGAGAAAAATTCAAAGGTTGGTAAGGTGTTACAACCTAAGGCATCATCACCAACTCTAAATATATATATATATATATATATATATATATAGTTTATAGTTTTGAATTTTTTTTTCTCTTTTGTCTCACCCTTTCTGTCTATCTTCTTTTTAATTTGTACAAAAAAAAAAATTTAACAGAAGTTGTTAGATATTAAAACAAGCCAAATTCAATTAGAATTATTATTTGTTTAGAAGTTATTACTCCCCCCGTCCCTTAATTATTGTCTTGTTTGATTCGGCACACGGATTAAGAAAAAACAGTTGACTTGATTATTAATATTAGTATAATGTGTAATTTTCTTTAATGCACATGTTTATGTGGCACATAATTAAAGTAGGAAAAAAAGTAAGGATAAAATGGTAAAAGTGATGTCCTAAAAAAAGTTTTCAAACAAAATAATTATTTTGGAACGAACAAAAAAAAAATGAAGACAATTATTTAGGGACGGAGGGAGTATCGTTTGTGGTCAAGTTTTATCAAGAAATTACTGGCCGGTCCACTTTTTTAACATCTTTTCTCTCCAGTCCACTCTTTTTTTTAAACCGCTAAAAGACAGTTTCAAAATATTGTTCTTCCGCCCCGTCTCTTTCAACAAACTGGTCTAACCATCCTCTTTTTAATAAAGACGACAAAGAATAGAAAATGAAAAGGAACATGATTAAAGAAGTTATAGTACTCATTCTCATCATCATCAACAACTAATTAATTATTAACAATCCCCACGCACATGTACAATTCAATTACTAAAATTTATAATTAATATATAAAATTAAAGTTACTAAATTGTTAAACAGTGTGCTTTTTAATCAAGTGATGATGATGAAAACTTGGTAATTGAATTGTAAGACCGTCCCCACATAGACCAAATGATTACTCCACTGTGGAAAAGTAGGAAAAAGAAGAAAAATAGAGGGAGAATGTGAGGGAGTATATATATATCATATTTTCACTTTATTACCACACTTAACCCAGCGAGGTACAATTGCCACAAATGGATGGCTCGCCCTAGCGAGGTGCGGCAGCCTTAAATTTTCATTTTTTCCCCCTACTCGCTAAAGCACGCACCGACTAGTTCGCTAAGGCACGCTGCAATGGCGCTTCATTTGGATTCGCGATGCCACTTTGTTGCGTCCCGATGTCCAATTGTTGCATCTCGATGCCTAATTTATTGCATCTCAAAATTGAATCCCGATGCTCAATTCTTGCATCCCGATGCCCAAATTAATCCGAGAAAATGGCACTGCATCCCGATGCCTAATTATTGCATCCCTATGCAACAATTGTTGCATCTCAAATTAAATGTCGCTAACCAATTTTTGCATCCCGACGCGCCAAATTAATCTGAAAAAAAATTGGCACTGCATCCCGATGCTCAATTATTGCATCTCGATGCCCGACATATACATCGCGATGCCTAACATATATATCGCGATGCCCAACAGAGGTCTCGTATTGTGTGTGTTTTGTACATTGTATACTGTAAAAATGTCCAAATATACTATACTTTCCTTGATTCAGAAAGACATTTTGAGATTCTTGAAATCCATAGAATCAATACACTCCAACTTATCCCTATGCGGATTCAACAACTTCAACAAGTCACTTGTTTTCTCCTTTGTTCTCTCACTAGACCCAACTTGTAACAGCAACAATAGCTTCTGAAAAGCACCTACTTGAAGGGCTTCCACTACAACACCTCTTCCTTCCCTCTTCTCATTCTTGCTGAGCTTCCAAAAGATCGAAACCGAAAACTCCGTTGCCAAATCTGAAACTCGCAGTATCTTCTTCACCAAAATCGGCACAGTTAGAGAGTTTTCGAGACCAGTAATTCATTTTAAAGGGAATGAGAGAATAGAGGAATGGAATTGAATTAAATTGAAGTGATATGAAATTGAATTGAGAGTGAGCGAGCGAGTGAAGTGCTCTGTTTAAATCTCACAATTCTCGTGAACTTTTGGATGATTCCAGCTGCTAGTTAATTATATGTATGGTGAGATTTCTAAAGAGAGAAAGAGAGAGGTCTAGAGAGAGAACGGGGGAGGTCTCGTGTTGTGGTTCGGAATGGCTCCGGATTGGAATGAAATGAATAAGAGGTGAGCTTCATTCGGGTCTTTGATGGAGGGAGGCGTAGAGCAGAGATCGTCTTGGGTCACAAATGGGCTTTGATGGAGGGAGGAGTAGAGCAGAGACTCCAATGACGAAGTTAAAATGGAGCAGTCCAACAACACCATGAAAAAAGACGCAAAGGTGCGGCAGCTTCGCCTTAGCGAGGTGCGGCAATCAAAATGTTTAATTTTTTACCATGCTCGCCTTAGCGAGGTGCAGTAGGGCGAGCAACCTCGCCTTAGCGAGGTGCGACATCCTCAATTTTTTGTTTTGCCCCTAAAATTGAATTAATGATGCACAACGCGGTGTATCGCGTTACAAAAGTGGTGAATCGTGATGCACAAAAATAAATACTTAAATTGGGCATCGCGATGCCTTAGGTTACTGACGCACGCGTGTTTTTCTTTCATTAATGGCATAATCATCTTTTTGCCCTTAAAATGCATTTTTTCAATTTTAAAAAAAGATGAGTAGACTGGAGCGATTACAAATGTTTAAAAAGGACGGCCTGTAATTCACCCAAGTTTTATTGTGTCTCCTAATTAATTTAGGAATAGGTTTGTCAAATAGGACTTTACTATTAAGAATAGAATTTACTTAGAGTATTATAAATAGATGGGTTATAAAGCCTTATTGTAAGAAGAGATTTTATTTAACGAGTTTAAAAAGACCATTGAGTCGTGAGTCACGTATGGCCGTTTGAAACAAAATAGGTCATGAGCCTACTTCATGTGAGTTTGTTTGATTTGTGAAATTTTGATTGATTACTAACCCTCCATGTGAAGTTTTGATTTGTGTAGTTTTAATTGATTTGCGAATTTTTTTTTTTTTAAAGAAATCAATAGTGGTTTTCCACTTATCTCTTGGTAACTCAAACCCACGACCTATCAGTTGTAGGTGAAGTGTTTTACCAACTAAGCTGCACTTACTTGGCCTAGTTGATTGTATATTGAGTGATATAAATATTGATTATTTATTATTCCACTGCGTGATTATTGTGGGTGTTAGGAATAATCTATTTCTAAACGCTGATATTGGTATCAAAGTTTTTAATTAATTAGACAATTAAATTCTTAGTTGTTTATATTTGGTATCAGAGTTTGAGTCTCAATCCTGGTTGGTTGTGTTGAGAATATTGTTGCTTAAGGTTGTGATTTTAAAGTATTTGGTGAAGACCCGTTGAACAAAGAGTCAACGGAGTGTTGGTGTAAATTCGTTTGATAATGAGTCTACGAAGAATTTGTCAATGATAGTTGAAACGTGATTTTCGCAAAAAAAAAAAAAAAAAAGGCTACAATCAAAAGTGACTTAATTGTTTGTTTGATTACAAGGATGTGTTTTTCCAATTTAGTTCTTTCTAATTATGATTCTAGGAGCATCAATATTAGTAATTATCTTAAGAATTTGATGTATTTGGGCAATTTGGTAAACCGGAGTCAAAGATACTTTCAATAGCGAAAGAGGTTCGTGTTTGGTCAATTTTACAAGATTCAATACATGAAGAAATTTGGAGGTTGTTGCATTTGAAACTGCAAAATCTCTAAAAGTGGTTTGGAAAAAACTTGAACATACTTTTAAAAATTATGATGAGTGAAAAAAACTTGAACGTGATTTTAAGTGCTATGTAGGTCCAATTATTTATAATGAATATTGGACAACAAATGATTCTGATGATAGATTTACTTTTGAGGAACAAAAAAAACATGTGAAGAAAATAAATGAAACAATAGAACTTTTGAGGAAGATGGATGAGGAAAAGAAAAGTAAAGAAAGGGAAAAAGAATTGTTAGATGGAAAAGAAAAGGAATTGGAAGAGAAATAGGAAGAAAAAGAAAGTTTAGAATTTAGTGGTGATACAAAGGAAGAAAAGATAGTAATCAAAGATATATGTGGTGACACAAAGGAGGAAGTTCATCCAAATCGATGCATCGCAAATATAAATTGATGCATCGTAAAATTAAAGTGTGTATCGCAATGTATAGTATTATATTAAAAAGTATAATTTTATAGCATCGTGATACATGAATTTTATTTATAATGTATCATATTGTATTGAATTAATCGACATTTCAATTGCGATACTTTAAAAAGTACTGTTTTATAGCATCATAATTTCAAAATCAATGCACCGCAAAGAGGCTCCACGCCTCTTAATATGGGCACCACGCTCCTTTTAGGTGGCATGACCTCCCTACTGAAGAAAGAAAATGCATCGTAATTCAAATTTTATGCATCGCGATGCATAAATTGATATATTTTAATTTAAAATTAATGCATTGCAATGCATAAACTTATGCATTATGATTCAAAATTAATGCATCGTGATACTTAAACTTATGCATTATGATTCAAAATTAATACATCGCGATGCATAAACCGATACATTATGATTCAAAATTAATACATCGCAATGCAAGTATTGTGTATCGTCTGTAATAAATGTTGCATTGGTGCGTTCTCTGCAATATTATCTCTCTATTTGCTTTGTTTATTCATCCCGTACGTCAAATAATTATCAGTTTCAAAAATATCAATAATTATAATATAACAGATAAATTATTGGACAATGATACCATGTTTTTAAAATCTTCTTTATTTTTGAATAAATTTAAAAAACGAAATCGAATTAGTAAAAGTTCAACTGGGATATGGAAAAAAAAATTGGTAATAAATCACAACGGAAAAGAAGGCACGATTTACAGGAATTAATCAAAAAAAATTATGCTTAAAAACATGTTTTAGATTATTATGGGGATAATTTTGAAATAATTAACCAATTTATCTATTAAACTACACTTTATCAATTAGAAACAATTATTTAACCGGTTGAAATTTTATCAAAAAGTACCGGCCGTAATTGTTCCTACACTTTCTATCAAGCATAATTAAACTAGCAATTTCCAATCTCTATTGGAAGAGCTGATTAGCATCCAAAGCTGAAGTAATCAGCGACGACATTTAAAAAGACTCTTGCTCTTAGTCTAGCCCACTTAGATCCATCCAACCACAAACGAGGATGACATAGATAGGAATGCCACGTATAGGTTCTGTCTTAGAGTAGAGTATGAACAACAAAGAAGCTTAATAGTATTTTCAATGTTATCATTTAATTTGTAGCATATTTAAAATCAAAATTTTTTTTTTATAAGTGGTAAAAAATTTAAAAAATAGAGTCTTCTTTTTAAACATGCTCTAATGCAAGATTTTTTTTAAAATATTATTTTAGACGTGATATTATTTTATAATTATTTATAAAAAGTAAAAAATAAAAATTACTCCTACTGTAGCTGATTGACTGTAAAAAATAAAAATAAAAACTTATGATAAATGACGTGGATGAAAAGACATCCTCTAGGTGAATCTCTATAAGAAGAGGATCACGTAGACGATGTCTTCTCAATTAAATTTCACATCATCTCCATCTCAACATTAGAGATTTGCATTGAAAAAGATTTTTTTTGAAAAAATCTATCTTTCCTATGTGTCTAATAATTTTTGCTAGATAAATAATTGCATTGGAGAGAGAGCTGACAAAATTATTCCTGTCCAAAGGGCCGGTCCAGTCAACCCGATATTATGAGGGGCTTGGGTTGGCCCGAAAACTCTTGGGCTTTTTTGGCCCTGCCCGATAGCCCGTGGGCTAATTGGGCTAAAAACCCGAATTTTTTTGACCAACTCATCCCAGCCCGATACACTTTTATTAACTTTTCAATTCAAAATTTTCAAACCATTTTCGCTGCTTTAAATCTTTTAGTAGAGATTCAAGTTATTTTAAATTCAATTTTTTTGCTGCTTTAAGTCTTTTTCAAACCATTTTTTTAAATCATTTTGATACACTTTTATTAACTCAGCCCAGCCCGATACAGGCTGTACGCATGTACATACAAACCCACAATCAGTCAATCACATTCACTAACTCATTACTAGAGCTGGCAATGGACTGGGATGGGCCGACCCAGTGCAAGCCCACCGGGCCAACACTTAATATCGGGCCGGGCTGGGCCGGCCCCAATTTTACTAGGGCCGAAGAAAAGTAAAGCCCAGCCCAATCCATCAAAGCCCATAGGGCCATCGGGCCAAAAAGCCCTTGTTGGAAAAATAAATAAACTAAAAAGAACAATGGTGATGCCAATTGCCAAATTAAATTCTAAGTTACTTACTAAACAAAAGCAATACTATGATTTATTGTTTGTCCTAACTGCTAACTACTAAAGGTAAAATAATGCTATCACCGTATCAAACATTAATTAAAATAGAAATAAATATGATACTATAATGGTCCAGGGCTTTAATTATTTAAGAAGTTAACTTTATTGGTCAATTAAACCAATAATTAAACGATAAAGCAATAATCAAATTGGAACATATTACTTCAATGTCTGAGATTGCATTACAGCATGTATAAATTATAATATCAAAGAATAAAGCTAACTGGATCATTCTAGTTAGCTTTAAAATAGAATGATCTTTAATTATTGCTTTTATTATTTAAGAAGTTAGAATTATTTTTTGAGTGAAAATAAATAAATAATAATAAAATAGTGCGGGCCGGGCCTAGCCCAAAAGCCCCGGGTTTTTTTGATGCAAGCCCAATTGAACCATCGGGCCTAATGGACCGGGCCAAAAAGGCCCGCGTTTTTTTGGGCCTCCAAAAATTAAAGTTTAGCCCATGCAAACATCGGGCTGACTGGACCGGCCCATTGGTCTGGGCTAATTTTACCGGCTCTACTCATTACTCATATACCATAATATCTATTCTGGCTATCTGCTGCGAGCCTGCGAAGTGCGAACACCAAACGTCCAAACAATTGTAGACTTGTGTTCTAACGTATTTTGCACTCCTTCTATCTACAAACAATTTATGTAGTTGTATTTTAATCCATCAAGATAGGACTTATTATTTGTAGATTTTATTTAATAAATTGTAGACTTGTAATGAATTATGAATTATTTTTTTTAATGTGATAACTTGTAAATTTTGTAGAAAATATGTTTTGGTATAAATTTGAGCTGATTTGGTCAGATTGCCCGAAAACCCAATGACTTGTAACTGGGCTGGACTAGACTAGAGGTTTGAGGCCCGATGCAAATTTTGGGTTGGCCTAACCCAGCCCAATTTTATGTGTTGGCCCAATATGCTGGGGCTAGTCTGACCCGGCTCAACCCATTGCCAATTGTAATTGGAGAAGCTCTAAGTTGGGGAGCTTAAGTTTATATATTTTTTATTATTTTATTACAAAAATACCAGTAAGCTACCCATTTAATCTACTCAACAAAAACACATTTCCAACAATGCACAAACTCCAACAAATTTACATACTTCACCATCTTTATCTCTATTTAATTTAATATCTTTATATGAAAATAGAGAAACACATGAAAAATTTATAAAAAAATAATTTGATGGCCAAATAAAGCAAATCAAGTTATTATTTATAGTGAAAAACTTTAATAATTCGTAAAAAATTGATTTGGTGTCCAAATAAATTAAACCAAGTCTTTATTTATAGATAAAAATGTTTACTTTAATTAAAAAAAAAGATTTTTTTATGGTCTAAAATGACCAAAAACAACAAGAAAACCGAAAGCTACAATATCATGGCAAGCGCTACAGTGCATATGTCAGGAATCTTTAAAAAAAAAAACCGAAAGCTAAACGACATAATTTTAGTGTCTTTTGAGCCTAAACTACGTTATTTTGCAGTTTTTTTTTTAAAGTAACATACTAAGCTTCGGGAGCAAAATTTGCTCTCCAATCCTAAATTAAGCTACCAAGCTACCCATATGATACCTTTAGATACCTTGTTGGAGCCGATGAAACCCAATTGCTACCCTTAAACTCCTTTATTGGAAGTGGTCTTAAACTGAACTACGGAAAAATATTCAAGTTTCAAACGGTTTTGGGCACCGTATAGCATGCTTTTGTGGTGAGAGTGATAAGTTATGATGCTAAAGTAGTAAAGTGATATAAAAGTAGATCTTATTTTTTAAAGACTTTGTTATTATAATGTATTACTATTAGTTATGATCATCAATCACACAAGAATTTTAAGTGATACTTTAGAGTTATTTGCAAAAAAAATCTTATATTAGTTCACGAATATTTGTGGATTAAAGAATTAAAATTATAAAAACAAAATTTATAAAAGGTTTAATAATATATTTAACAGTCATATGACGGAAGATTTTAATTATAAAAATAAAATTTATAAAAGATTTAATAATGCAATAAAAAAAGCACAAGGTTAATTTTGCAATTTATTAACTAGTACAAGATATTTTTATTTTATTTTTTTGTAATTAACTGTGTATTTTAGGAATATTAAATATTTTTCACTAAACCGCGTAATAGGATAAGAATAAGATTTTGGGCCCAACACCTAATCGGGATTGATACACCTGGAAGTTCATTAATGCTCTACCATTTAGAATCTGCCAAGGCATGGAATGGTACATTGAACCTGGATCGAATGCAGTGAGCTGAGACCAACGATGGAGTTAGAATTAAATAATACTAGTTGAGTTATTGCAGCTGTTACTAACCAAAATTCTTTCATCCACAAATATTACCGTCTTAGAGGATAATAGAAACTACAATAATTTGGTTACATCTTGTCTGAATAATATAAATATGTTCAACTAATCTGCTAAGATATAAGAACATAAATACCCCTTCCGTTTTCCAGGCATTGAGTCCACTATATTATTTTGGGACGTTTCGCTTAAAGAGTCCACTTTCAAAAAATTATTCTTACAATTTTTATAATCTTTTATCTTTACTCTCCACTTGAATTGTAATCATCTTGGTTGCACTTAATTATTTTTGTAATTATAACCAACTTCAATGACATTAATATATCCCTTAATAATTAAAATTTTCAAACATAAACTCTTTGGATGAAACAGAGAGAGTATGTTTGACAAAAGTATTTCAATTTACTTTGGAATGAAAGGAATAACAATATCTATTGATATAGAGGAGAAAATATAAGAAGAAAAAGTACAGAAATAGGGGTTAGTTCTAAAAGTCAAGCCAAAGCTACACAAACAAAAATATCATCAAGATGCATGAAGCCCAAGAAGGAAAATGCTCCATTCTACCCTGGCCTGATTTGCTCGAGTCTATAAATCATAAAGCTCAAGACTCAAGATGATGTGCTGTTTGCAATAAACAAATTGAGGACTGTCTACAATTAGAGTAATCTGAACTTTCACTGTGTGTGTATGACGCACATGTCTTCACATGGCCAACACTGCACTCTGATCAATAAGGCAACTTTGGCTGTAATTCGACTACCTAAACAATAAGTCAAATCATTTATTCATTTAGTGTTTAGCTGTGCTGGATGAGAGTCATGATGGGGCTTCATCATTGGCTGGCATTCCACCAATCCAAGGCTTTGGTCCATCATTGTCGCTTAAATTACGCCGCTATGAAGAAATTACTAACTTGTCCTCGTCTGTTATAACGTATATTTTTTAAGAAAAAAAAATTGGACATGCACTTGTCCATGCGCATGTCAAAAATTTTTTAAATTGTAGCACTTTTACACCTTGAATTTGTAAAAAAATTTAAAAAATTGCATTATACCCCCTTAAATTTGTTAATTTCATTAAATTGTTTAACTTAATAGAAATTTGAACTATACCAAAATAAAAAATTTAACGAAATTAACAAATTCATGTGCAAGGTGCAAATTTTTAAAAATTTACAAATTTAAGGGCTAAAAGTGCAATAAAAAAACGAAGAACAAGGGTACATGTGCCTCCCAGGCACATGTCCATTTGATTTTATTTTTTTGGTAAAAAAGTACATTATAACACAATAATAAAGCAAATATATATATATATAACACAAAATATATCAAAAACATACACATTGAAAACAAAGCAAAAAAATTAAATTTAACACAAAATATGTCGAAAACTTACATATTCAAAGCAAATGAAAGTGAGAGTTTTAAGTTTAATATTTTTATATATAAACGATGAAGGTAAGTTAGTAATTTTGCAGGGAGGGGGCTTGCGTTTAGCGTATAGGGAAGCTGCGTTTAGCGCTTAAAGTGAAAATTCTAAGTTGAATATTTTTTATATATAAAAGACGATGGTAAGTTAGTAATTTCGCAGAGAGGGGGGCTGCGTTTAGCGCTTATGTAAATTAATTGTCCTCCAACAATAACAAACATATCTGACTATCTTCAGTAATCCATACGTTCCAAACAAATAATCTATTATTCTATAGTAGGATGTTACAATTAAAGAGTCAACTTTAAAAAATATATACATACAATTTTTATAAGAGCATTGCTATTAACACCCCTAATACCTCTAAGGGTATTTGGTAGGGATGCCAAACACCACTAAAGGTGTTTCAGTAGTGGGTTGTCGAACACCACTTGGGGTGTTCGGTAACACGGGACCATATAACTATGACCAAAAAATTTTAATATTTCAAAGTAAATTTGCTATAAACCACAAAATTTGAACACCAAATTGTAAAAAAATTAAAATGTAACTAAACTTTAATAATAATTTAACATACAAATTACAAAATAAGTGTTATTTAAACCTAAAATGCTAAAAAAAATTATGAATGACCATTGTTGTTGTGTGTGTGTGAGTGAATGAGAAAGAGACGAAAGAGAGAGGGCTGCAGTGCATGTGTGTGGGTGTGTGTTTAAAAGAATTGATTTTAGAAAAAGGCAAAACACACAATCGGACCACTGTACTTTGGGAAAGATTGCAATTCGATCATTGATTGTTTGAAAATGTTATTTGAGCCACTATACTTCAGTTATCTTGCAAGCAAGCTCATTTTTTGGACGGACGTTAATTTGGCCGTTAAAATAACATAAAATATTAATTTTACCCATGTCTCCATCTTTATCTTCCCTGGTTAAGAAAAATAAACCCTAACTCTAACCCCTAACCCCTTGAGATCCCGCATTGAAATCTTTCCCAGCTACAAAATCCACACACCCCTCCACCCCAACATCATCCTCCCCAAACCTCCTTGGCCTTCTCTCACTAAAACTCAATCTTTTTAGAGAGAGAAAGAATGTATTTGTGTGTGAGGCAGAAATATTCAATATCCATTTCAATAATTGCACCCTTCAATTACTTTTTCCCCTCATTAACACACTTATTTCAGTCAATACACAGTCTTTGCTTCTTAATTTTAATCTACAAGCAAATCACCAATCTTCTACCAACTATCAAAACCAAACCCATCCAAAGATTTTTTATTGAAAATTAAGGAACTGGGTTTCGTAAATTTTGTTAGAATTAGTGAAGAAAATGAGGGAAAAACAGTCCTCAACCCCAACAACAGCGGCAATTGCCGAATCTGCAAGTCCAGACGCTTTCTACCCAGCTCAATTCGGGGGAATTTAATTACAGCGATTTGGGCGGAGGTGGCGACGGAAGGGACGAGCCTGCCCGCACCTTGAAGCGTCCCCACTTTTGCAGAAGTACAGGCTTTACTTGAAGAGGATACAGGGGCTCTCCAGTGGTAGCGGTGGTGGCAGAAACGGTGGTGGTGGTGGGGATCCCACTACTGATCATCTGTTTGCCAGCTCCCCTGTGCCGGCTCATTTTCTCCATTCGGGTCGCAAAGATGAAAATAGAAACAGGGGTAAAATTGGTATTTTATGTTATTTTAACGACTGAACTAACGTCCATCCAAAAAATAGGCTTATTTGCAAGATAATTAAAATACAGTGGCCCAAATAACATTTTCAAAAATCAGTGGCCGAATTGCAGCCTTCCCTAAAATACAGTGGCCCAATCGTGTGTTTTAACTTAGAAAAATGTTAGAAAGGATAGAATAGAAAAATAGGTGATGCACTTAAAGTTTTGGAGGGTTGGAAATATTGCAAAGAGTGTTCTTAGTAAAAGGATGTACTTGAAGGTTTTTGGAATGTTAATAACAACCCTCTTTTCATAAACCTTTCAAGTATACTCTCCACATATGCTATAAACATATTGACTATGCTAAAATATTTTTGTAATTATAATCAACTCTAATAATACTTATATATCGCTTAATAATTAAACATTTCAAATGAAAATTTTTCGGATGAATGGAGGGAGTACTCTGTTAACTATCACAAAAAGTCCATTTTTTTATTTTAAAATTACTAGTTTTACACCCGTGCATTTAACTCACGGACATATATCTTTTTCAACTAAATAACACTCAAGTAAAATAAAGAGGAAAATCAAAATAAAAAGAATAAATAGAGGTAAAGTAATGTTGGAGGCAACTAATTAAATAGAAATACAATGATATATTGGTAATATTATAGTTTCTGAAAAAATTTCTTATACACAAAATTTGTTGTTTTATTTCTTGGTTTTCCCTCTTTATCACATATTTTTTAATTAAATTATTTATGAATAGTATAATTTACTTTTCCTTAAATTATATTACATAAATTGAAAAAAAGAAAGAAATATAATTATAGTGAAATTTACAAAATAATTATAAGACTTGGTTGTCATTGTATAATTTCAGGTAATTACATAAATTGAAAAAAAAAGAAAAAATGTTCTATTTTAAATACATTTTTTTTAAATTATAGAATATTGTTTTTATTATTGTAATACTCTATAACATCTTTATAGAGTATAATTTAATTTTTCTTAGTTTATTCTTTGTATTTTGTTTTTCCTCTTTGTTTCAAAAATTAATGATTAATATTTCGTATATTCAAAATTTACATAATTAATAATTAATATTTCAATTAAAAATTACATAAATTGGAAAAAAATAATTAAAAATTATTATTTTCATTGACAGTAGTTCAACTGAAAATATTGTCAAATGAAAAACAATACGAAAGGAAAGGGAAGAGAAGGAGGCCGGAGAGAGTGAGTGGATTTGTCACTTTTTCCAATGCCACTTTTTTTAACTTATGGTTTGGTTGTAATTAAATATTGTATTATTATTTTATATTTTCGAGGAAAATTTTAAATGTACAATCAGTTTTATCTATATGAAGTTGACTTTCTATTTTTGGTAAGTAATATTTTGACGGAATTTTTCCTTATATAGACTTATTAGGTTTTATATATATATATATATATAGATGCATTTAAGGAGTTTATTTTTAAATGTATGCATATAATTTTCATATTTTTTTCGCTTTACCTTTTACATGTATTATGATTAACTTGATGTATTAATATATCTCAGTTGTTACACTTTTTAAATATAATCTTTTTGAGCAGAACAAATGTAGTAATACATATTCCAAACTAGCAAGATAATGGATCGAGATTAGCCCTCACCATATTATAAGTGCCATTCCCATGGGATTGCAATAAATACCACCAACAATGCTGCAACTGTCAGTGGTACAAGTCATGTGGTATTAAAGTTTCAAGGGAACGGCCGGACAGATTAAACGGTCTCCGCAGCAAACTACCGATCATGGTAAAAAGTTAAACTTAGGTAACCAACCTTAAGTATAATATTGGCCAAAATATGAAAAGAATTTCCAAAGTATTCACTTAATCTCACTTTGCCCCTGTTGGATGTGATGGCTCGATGTCCTGACAAGAGGCCGGCGCCCTCCGAAGGCAACCGCATAGGGCGACCGCGTGGCTCACTGGAATGTATGCGGCCGCATAATGCGTCCGCACAGGTATTCTGGAAACCATGCGGCCGCATAGTGCGTCCGCATGGAAACGTTGTAAATCGCATGCGGCCGCATAGTGCGACCGCATAGCGGCGGTTTTAGGGTTTTCTATTTTGTTGTATAAATAGTTGTATACCTAAAACGTTTAAAGAAGTTAAGCCTCTAATAAAATTTCGACAGTCTGTTGACCCCAATCTCTCTCTCTTTCGATTCCCAACTGCTTTTGTGTGTTGTTTTGTCAATTGTTTCCGCTGCGTTGCACAACACCCCCCAATGTTAAAAATATCTCAAGTTCGTGCCTAACGTTGCCATTTGTCCTATTTTACCCCCTCCCGTCAATTGCCGTTTCAAAAACCTCGTTAAGTTGCACGTGGTCATACACGTGCGTACGGGGCAATATTGTCATTTCCAACTGCTTCTTCATTAGCGGTTTACTCCCACATTGTGCTATAGCACGTACTGCTTCTTTATTAGCCATGGCAGACGCGCATTGCGCCACCGCAGCAACCACTTCCTTCCGTTTCCCACCGGCAAGAAAATCACCGCTACTGATTTCTGCGAAGTGCACTCGATTCCCGTCAAACAGGAAAAACTACCTTCGTACCGATATCCTCGAAAGCCAAAATGAACCCTTTCCTAAACCTTTCCTCCCCAAAATACCCCCACTAACCCATTAATTCCCCTGATCCTCAAGTCCGCTCTTGAACAACAACAGCAACTGGAGTGTCCTTCTGATGAATCTCCCAACGAGGAGGTAAAGGAGTCCGACCCCATTAAACAACGACCGCCGAATGTTCCCTCCAACCAATTCGCCCGCGAGGAGATGAAGGAGTTTGCCCTAGTTAAGAAGCAGCCGGAGCTTCCCTCCAACCGATTTACCAGCAAGGAAGTGAAGGAGTATGACCTAATTGAACAAAAGCCAGGATTTAACTTTGACCGATGAAGCAAACGAATCAGACTTTACAACCGATTTGGGCGACGGTGTGATATCCCACATCGGGTAGATGTGGGACTTGTGTGTGCTTTATAAGTGGTCACCCACTACCACTGGGCACCAACCTATCCATGGACTTTTGGGTGGCTTTTGGTGGGCCAGTTGACCCAAGGTGCTTAGTGGGCCAGTGCGTGGGCTATGCGTAGTGGACCGGGCTTCGGGCTTGGGTCGTTACAGACGGCCTAGGCGCCGGCAAATTAACCACAATATCAACATCCCACAGAATCCAATCATGCGTCACCATCCGGTGCGGAATATCATGCGTAATCGAATTCCTCCATGGGGGAAATCCGCCATTAGCTCACGGAAACTGACCGTACCTCGTCTTGAGCTTCACTTATGCCCGTCCTAAATCGGCTCCCACTCGACTGAGGAATCGAGGCGGCACAGCAAAGTCTGGAGAACTTTCGACCAGTCATGCCGAGTAAGAAGGGCTAGTTGAAGACAGTCAAGTACCTGTTGTAGCAGCTCTTGAGATGTATGATGGTGGTGTTATTGTCGGGATTGTCGTCGGTGACGAACTCGACGGTCCAGCGTGCGTTTTTGGAGGAGCCGTCGGGATTTTGGGAAACGAATTCTTCGTCGTCATCGGCGTGAAGGTACTTGTCGTGGTGGCCACGGAATCGAATGGCTTTAGCGTTGTGGAAAAGATACATGCCTCCTACTGGATATGATCGCCGCCGCTGTTTGGTAATCAAAGCAAAAAATAATTAAATTATAATTAAATAATTTTTCTTCGAATTAGTTGAAATCTCTACCAAAGTTTTCAAGTGTTTGTCGATATTAATTAGGGTTTAGTGGTCTACTAACTGGGATTATGTAGTTGGAGTCCTCAAGTAGTGTGTGTTAATGGGTGTTTGTATGTGAGAGAAAATGAGTGTGGTGAGGCCGTTAGGGAAGAAAAGGTCCAACTATGGCTGAGTTGGGAAAGTGATATATTACACACGGTGAAGCTTTGTTATTACAGACAATATTACTCCGCACGTGTATAACCACGTGCAACTTACCGTAATTTTTCAAACAACAATTGATGGGAGGGGGCAAAATGGAATAAATGGCAGCATTAGGTACGAACCTGAGACATTTTTAACATAGGAGGGGGGCAAAATGAAATTTGGTAAACACTTTGAGGAATTTTTCATTTCCGTGAAGACCTAAACAGTTTCAAATAGACCAAAACTATTCAAACATATCAGCCAACCGAGACTGCCAAAAATTTATCAAAATGATGTTCACTGAGCTAAACAGAATTTCAATTTCCTGCTAGAGATAATGAATAGATGAACATGAAACTTAGCTTATGGGTATGTAACACCCCTATCGTCCCAAAATGAGTGTCTATTTTTTACTCCCTTCGTTTCAGAAAAGAATTCACTTTTAATTTTTTCAATCAATTTAGTTAAACTTTAACCGATAATTAACAAAAAATTTAATAATTTTTACAAAATTATAAAAGTTGTAATCCATAGTATTCTTAATATAATTTTTTAGTTGACTTATAAAAAAGAAAAATGAACTCTTTACCTGAAACGAAGAGTATTTTTTATAAAAATTTAAAAAGTTGATTATTAAGTCATTTTAGTAATATATATACTCAATTACTCTGACCATCCATGCTAAATGATTGTAAGTGAACAATAGCACATAGTAGTACTTAGCAAATATGAATTTAGTAAAGATTATACAAAAATAGTCCTTCATTTTGGAATGGATGGGGTACTGGTAACTAATCCAATAAGCACTGATTCAACTTGGTCCACCACTGATTTACCCGAAAAGATTATGAATAGATGAACATAAAACCTCTCATGGGTAGGTATTACTCCTACCATCTCAAAATAGATGTTTATTTTTTACAAAAATTTAAAAAGTTGACTTTTAAATTATTTTAGTTGTACGTTTGCATTAATACACCTAGTGTTCATTCCATATGATTGCAAATAAACTTTAGCACACGGTAGTTAGCAATGGCAAATTTTGTAAAATTATGTAAAAATGGACACCTATATTTGGCGAGGGAGTATTTGTAATGCCCCAGCCACACGTGAGTCAATTAGACCCACCACTGCCTACCCAAAAGTCATAAAAAATATTGGTATCTACTAATAATAGGTGGGCACTTATAAAAAATACTCTCTCCGTTTCACCCAAAAGTCAACGTTTTAAAATTTTAATTATTAAGGAATATATTATTGTCATTGGATTTAGTCATAATTACAAAAATATTTAAACACAGCCAAGATGATTACAATACAAGTGAAAGACAAAGATGAAAGATTATTAAAATTGTAAGCATAATTTTTTTAAAGTAGACTCTTTAAGCGAAACATTTTAAAATAATATAATAAACTCTTTGCCTGAAATGAAAGGAGTATATATCTTGTCGATTTGACGGAAGATCGGAGTAATAGAGTTCTAAACTTAAGCCTTGTGCAATAGGCAATAGCCACGGCACCTTGCTAATTATTCACTACAACGTAAACCAAAGCTGCCTTCCACATAAGTTAAAAGTCGTGAACTTTTAAAAGTAAGGTTGAAAAGGAGTTGACCATACTTGGGGTTGTGGAGAAATATTGAGGAAGCATAGGGTCTTATGCGTCAACTAAAGCCCTGAAAATCCTGCACGCAATGAAAGGAGAACTCACGTGAGATTTCAATAATCTTTTAAGACTTTAGGCTACAACTTTTATTACCTTAGTTCAACTTCTCAGTTATAACTTCATTTGACCAATTAAAAAACGCTCTTAGTTCTATTTCTGAGCCTTTATTTTATAAAACTAAGATTTAACAGCAGGACAACCTTTTCGAATCTGTCTAGAGTTTCTTCTTCACATTTGAGAAAAAGTTATGCTTGGACCTAACGGTAGGAACAAAACAAAAGGAAACGCTGGTAGCAGAAGCAAAAATTTCATTGAGGAAACTCACCTGTATTCGAGAGTTTGGAAGTATTAAATTGAGCAGAGATGTTAGGGAGATGGAGGAGCGACAAGAGCAAGTTCAAAGCTGTATTCAAATTACAGTTTCAAGCAACTCAGGTAAAGTGAAATGAAGGACCATTGTTGTTTTATCTGTTTCTATCTATATCCAAATGGGTTTTTTTTGTAATTTAGTTGGGAAGTGTAAATACTTAAGGAATTATCATCTCCACATTGATGTTAGACAAGTTTGTTCTACATGTAGTTGAAATTGTATAGAATATGTAATGTGAGAGAGTAATTCAGCTATGGAGAGATTACCTTGCCAGTGATTTAAGCCTCTGCCTATTGTACTGCTTTCAGGTGCCACAGCTAAAGAAAGGCAAAGGCCTGATGATATCTCTGATTCCAGCTGATGTTGGTAAGCCTACAGTGAGACTAGAGAAAGCTGCAGTTCTGGAAGGAATCTGTTCCTGGGAAAATCCTATATATGAAACAGTAAAACTGAGCAGGGAGCAAAAGACAGGAAGACTTAAAGAGAAACTCTACTATTTCAATGTCTCAACCGTAAGAAATGATAACAAGAATTATGCAATTCTGTGCAAGAGCTACCAAATAGTTGTAACTTTTTTGGGTTTTTGCAGGGATCATCAAAAAAAGGCTTTCTGGGAGAGGTCGGAGTTGATTTTGCAGAATTTTCTGAGGCAACTGAACCGTTGACAATCTCTCTACCCCTTGTTGAGAATTCAAACTCTTGTGCTATTCTACATGTTAGTTCTCTCTCTCTCTCTCTCTCTCTCTCTCTCTCTCTCTCTCTCTCACACACACACACAAACATGCCCACTCTCTGATTAGTAATCGTCTAGAAATGGGAGATTGGTATAATTCTTGATATACATGAAAATGCTCTAAGTTAATATTTCATTGTCACATAGAGTAAAAACTTGTAGCGTATTTCATAGCTTCTCATAAAAACGTTCCTCTGGGACAGGTTACGATCCAGAAGATGCAAGGAACTGATGATCTAAGGTGACAAGGAGTACACGTCTTGTCTCATGTTCTCTGTTTCTTTGCTACTATTACCGAAAAATTGAAACAATGATGACCTTGTCTTTCTTATGGGAGCATTTCAGGCACATTGAAGAAAATGAATCTCAAAGGGATGAATCAGCAGAAAGAAGACTTGAGTACCAAATGAGCAATTGTGAAAGTGATGGGAACAACCTTGAATATACCGAAGTAAGATCCCGTATCAACTATGTTATGAGATTTCTCCTGCTGTCCTATAAAATTATACAAGGCATACTTTAGTGATCTATTAGAGTAAACATTAAGATGCAGATAATCAATTCTATATCTTGGACATTGTGATTTTCTTAAAGGTTAAAAGCACTTTTTAATTGTTCCACAGGAGGAGTACTTCAACAGAGCGGATGCTAATGACAATGAACAAGATCGCGGCTTTGGAGAATTTCAGTTAGGTAATACTACTTATCAGGAGAGTGAATCTCGGGGAAGAAACTCCATGCAACGGAATAAGACAACTGATGCATTTCCAACTGAAAAGCATGTGCATCGCAAAACCAGCACAGATTGGTCAGTTGGATCTGCTTCAGATGGTAGTGTGTTTGACTTAACAAACAGCCCAGAGGAGAACCTTCCAGTAGAGAGTCTACCAGACACATCAAATAATGCTACTGAAACACTGAGAAATCAAATTCGTAGGTGGGAACGGCAGGCAGAGGTGTCAGAACTGGAACTACAATCTCTGCGGAAGCAAATTGGCAAGGAGAGCAAAAAGGTACAGGACCTCTCGAGGCAAATTGTTAGCCTGAGAGAGGAGAAAGACAGACTTGGAACAGAATGTGAACTACTCAAATCCTCTCAAAAAACACATATCGAGTTGGCAGAAGAAGAGACTCAAAAGTTAAGGATTGGTTTAGATGAATTAAGGCAAGAGCTTAAACATGAAGAGAATTTGAACAACGCTCTCTGCTTGCAGCTCCAGAAGACAGAAGACTCAAACTCTGAATTGATTCTTGCTGTAAAGGACCTCGAAAACATGTTGGAGCAAAAAGATACAGAAATCAACAAGGTTAAGGCCAGTCAAAATGTCAAAGAGGTGAAGGCAGAAGCCTACCGGAACAAAATGGATCAAGAAGGAAATGAACAAGCACTGACAAAACACCAGAAAGAGCACAATCATGCAAAGGAAGCAGATTTGCTAAAGCAGAAGATAAGGGACCTGAATGCTGAAATTGAGGTCAACTATAGAGATAAGGAGAGGCTTTCCTTGGACTATGAGCTTTCAAAACAAGAAAACATTGCTATTTCTTGCAAGTTGGAGCAAAGCCAGATAGAACAGATGAAGTTGCAAAATGAATACTCAGAATCTTTGGTTACCATAAAAGAATTCAGATTCCAGGTAGAGAGACTAGAGGAAAAGATCACAACTCAGGCTCTAGAATTCTCGCAATCCTTAGACTCAATCAATGACCTCGAGAGCCAGGTTAAGAGCTTGGAGAAGGAACTAGAGAAGCAGGGGCAGCATTTCGAAGATGATCTTGAAGCCCTGACAAATGCCAAAGTCGAGCAGGAGCAAAGGGCCATCAGCGCAGAGGAGGCCTTGAGAAAGACAAGATTGAGTAATGCTAATGCTGCCGAGCACCTTCAGGAGGAAGTTAGAAGGCTTTCTTTAGAAATGACATCCAAGTTCGATGAAAATGAAAAACTGGCCATGGAAGCAACTGCAGAAGCTCACGATCTGCGCCTGCAAATAAGAGGTTTGGAAGAAATGCTCAAGAAAGCTAGTAAAGAGCTCCTGTTAACAAAAGATCAGTATGAGCAAGAATTACAGAAGCTTTTAAACCAAACAAATCTTCAATCAAAACAAATTGAGCGGATGTCACTGGAGCTTGAAGAAAAGCGTGCACAACTTAAAGAATATGAAGATGGAAACAATAAAGCTTTCTCCATTAAGAATCAAACACAAGAAGCGTCAAAAGACAGGTGGAAAATGGGGAAAAATGACTACCCTGAAAAGAAAGAACCAAATGGAAACCTAAGAGAAAAAATTAAACAGATGAAGACATCAGTTAAGGAATCACAACAATGGGCTAAACAAAGAGAAGAACTGGAAAGAAAACTTGTGTCAGTGAGGAAGGAAGCAGAAAAAATACAGGAGGAATCAGTTACTTGGAAAACTTTGAACGATGAAAAGGATATTATAGTTGGCATTCTGCAGTCAGAAATGAAAAGACTACGAGCAAACTATGATGAATTGAAACAGTGTTTGTTAGAAGGCAAGACTGAGAAAGAAGAGGGCAGCCAAAAGAAGAAAGAAGAGGCTATCTCAAGCACAGACAACAAACCTGCTCTGCTTCCTTACTCCATTAAGAATGCTGTCAGTTCACCAGAGAATTTGAAGTTCATCGAGGTAAATAATCAATCGGACTGTAACTTAAGAGTGTTCTGCACATAAAAAGTATATAAGCAAATTCATATACAAAGACATAGACATATGCATATAAGTCTACCTATTAAGTGTCTACCGAGACCTCGACGAAACCTCCCACCTTCCAGAAAGTCCTACCATGATGTTGTTTGACCGAAATTCTCAACTATATAGTGATATATAACATCCATATATCATGTAGTAACTCATGGAACCACCTTTGATGCAGGAACGTACAGCGGCTCCGGAAGTAATGAATGCTAGCACCACAGAAAGCACATTGAAGCAAAGCAGATCTCCATGGGTACCGGGAGAAAGGTGCACTTACAATTAACTGAATTGAAGCCAGACAGTTTTTTATCTCATTCATTGCCCTTTTGCATCCATGCACACAATAATATTGAAAATTGCACTTAACCACTAGAGATTTATTCTTATTTTCAGAACCAGAGGAATTTGCTCAGAGGAAGAGCAGATAGCGTCCAAGTGCCAATGTAGTGACGATTTCAAACTCAAAAATTTATTAAGTGAAGTGAAGTCGCTGAATGAAAGGAACAAACATATGGAAGGTGAACTTAGAGAAATGCAAGAGAAATATTCAGAAATAAGTCTCAGATTTGCAGAGGTAGAAGGAGAAAGGCAACAACTAGTAATGACCGTGCGAAATCTGAAGAATGGTAAGAAGCAATAGCAATATGCAGGATGCTACATGCTTGAAACTGTAAACTACCACAGATGAAGCAGCTGTGTTGAGTCTGTTGACCAAGCAACTTTAGGTTACAACAAATTTCTTCCTGATAGCACAACATGCACATCAATAACACATTTGCCATGGTATTCTTCCGCATTTATACTGTTCTCAGACATGTAATAAGAACAATGAATAGAGTAACTAAACAAACTACTGCAGCAAGTTTTCAAGCGTAAAATGCACATTTCACTAGCACATAATATTTTCCATTATGCAGCAATTTTTGATGTTTGTGTTTACCTTTGCTCCTGCTAGTGCACATAGGTTCAAGTCTGAAAAGAAAAATTCTTGAGAGATTGAAATGTAAATTGAGTTGTTATGTTAGTAGCTTATGTAATTGGAGTTAACAATATATGCAGCAAAGAAATGAGCATGGAAAGTCGCACTGCAGTTAATAAAAAGATGAATTTCATCCCATTACAGGGTGAATGGTTAGGCCTATAGTCAGCTTCTTACAAGTGCCTAGAATTTGCCTTTTTACCCAAGTAAAAACATCTGCGATCCATCCAAGGAGACAGATACAATTCTCAATTTATATAATGTGGAATCTAACCTGTAAACAAAAATGACCAAGGAATTTAACAGTTATATTTGTCCTCATGCTATATCATATGTCACATTAACATCTTTTGTTCAGAGTTTGAGCAGTCTTGTCAATCCAGACCAACTTAGTTTGGCCTTGGCTTCCATTTGTTGCGAAAGATAGCCTCTGCATTAGATTAAATTAGTGTGAAGTTTTAGACATCATTCCCTTGTACGGAGAAAGGAAAAAAAAAAGTGAAGTTTTATATATCACAAACAAGGTACTTATTCAATTACATAGGAATATGGATAACTCACCCGTCTAGCTCTCTTATCTGCTGGAGTCCATGTTTGAAGAGAGGGAGGTAAACCTTTCTCACCTTTGCATGAACTTGATGGCTGTACAGGTTGCTTTTGCCTTTTGCGTTCAACCGTTTGCAGTGGAGTGCTGCCCCTTTGATACTTGTAGAAGTCAAGAATAGACGGGCTTTTTCTCTTTCTAACCTTCGATATATTCCCAGAGTAGCCAAAATAAGGGCCAGATAAGTCACGTGGAAGAGTTTGCTGACGCAACCTGCTCTTTTCCCTGATTCTGTTGAGGAATTCCATTGTCCAAGGTGATCCTTCCTGTGCTTGACCAGAGAGAATGGCATTTGAGAGTGGTGTGCTACGATAATGTGGTACAGCCTCTTGGAATGATGGCTTTGGGAAATTTGGTCCAGAATTTAGTATCAGGCCCTCCTCTAAGAACATTTTTTGATGCTTTAAAGGTGTTTTGTCATTGTTTAAATCCATATCTGGATGTTCATAGATTCCTTCCCTCAATTTTTTTCCACCATCTCTTTCTGAAACCCAAGACTCTGAGCCTGAACTGATCTCAGCAGCCGTAGGAAAAGTAGGATGACTGCTTGTACCAAATGACGATTTTTTTGCAGCACCGAAAATCCCTGTGACATCTTCTTTTTCCATCTGAGTAGCCAAAGGTGAGAAACCTATGGAAGGGGCAATATGTGAATCTTTTCCTGCCAGAGAACAATCATCAACGTCAACAACTTCACCTGTAAAATCCTTCTGTAGACTTTCACAGTTATAATTACTGGTCCAAACTAATCCGCTCATGGTAGGCATATGCTGTCCCTTACTTTGACCAAAGAATATATGATTAGAAGAAAAACTGGGATTTTCTATCTTTTGCGATATCTCGGGCACTTTTGACATCTCAAAATCACACGAATTAGACAGTCTAGGGGGATTTGTTGCCATTCCTGTATCAGATCCTTGTATTTGACTAGACAATCTACCATCGAAGTCTATAGAGGACTTCCCGAGCTCATCAGATATTTCTAGATCTTTTGACATCCAAGAAGTATATGGCCTAAATGTACTTGGAGGATTCAATATACCATCATTGCATTGCTTTGATCCCTCAGACTGAAGCAGCTCATCAATAGGCATGGAAATGCTGTCAGGATTGCCAATGTACTTTCTTTTCCTTTTCTGAGACTCACTCTTACCATAACAATTACCTGAGTCAGGTGCAGAAGATACTGAAGAGGAGCAATCCGTCATGCCCGATTTCGAATCCTCTCGCTCCCCATATCTGCAAAAGGCACTTAATAAGCTGATACTTTCATCAGGAATGGGATATCTTTGGAGAGCACGAACCCTGTGCAGGTGTGACCATTCAAAAAACTCAACAAGCATCCCTACTGAAGACAATATTGCATGAGCAGAGAGTGGATTAACTGAAGGGATTTTGGTTAGGAATGACTCTGCTAGAGTTTCTGATTCAAGCATCTTGGGAAATAGGCCTCTACTTAACTTCGCTGCATTCCAAACGCAGTTCAAAATAATTTCATCCGTTAACTCAGATGAATATGAGCAAAACAACTGCAACTCAATTCCTAGGCTTGCTGCTGCAGCATATAGTTCATCAGATAATTCCATTATGCCTGAAAGGAAACTGACTTCTCCTTCAAATACCTGCAAATAAATTGACAAAAGCATATCTAAGGGACTGAGCAACAACAATTATTTAACCAAAACATAAGTTTAATTGGAAAATCCCAATAATCCACAATAATAGCACTAAGCTTTAATATTAACCCATTGACAACAAAAAGAATCTATTCCAAATCGACAAAGTTGCCACCAGAAGTGTTAAACTTTTGTATATCCTTCATTTTCTGGAAGGGGGCAGTGATTATGAAAAAGTTAAGATCTATTTTCATCTGCGTAACCTAGTTGTTCATGAGGATATGTACATAATGACACCTTAACAGTACTTTTACAATAGCTATAGTACAACACAATCCAAAAGCTTTTCCCATTTGAAGGTAGCCCACAATCAAAGGGGCATGCAAAGAACCTCATAGATAAAATTTTCATAATTGAATAAAAAATGAATCCTTCTTGATTGGCTGCATTCTGAAATAAATAATGAATATGTCTTTATGTTTACCAACATGAGCATGACATTTACCAGGATGCAGCTGCTGAAAGCAAAACTTAGTGATGTCAAAACATTTGCTGCAATATTCTCAACACATGAAGGTAACAATGAAGCAGCTTCATCCGGAGCTGCTGCCTTCTTTCTAATATTTCTGCTGTCATACCACACCATGCAAATTGCAGCACTAACTATAACATCAACTGGAAAATTCAGATCACGCTCTACAACTTGTGCTCCTTCTTTCTCAATTGCAAGAATTTTTTGGTAAGTGCTTCTCCTGGAAATTATCATCTCTCCATCAACATTTAGCGTGTTGACAATAATAATACTATCAGGGGATGGAGGCATGCTTGCACAAATTTTCTCTGATTCCAAAGCTGAGGGGACACGTGGCACTGGCAAAGGCATAGAGCACACTTTGAATTCAGCTGCAGTTTCCAGAGATTCCACGTTGTACTTTTTGTTAGTAGGTACAATGGTTCGTAGTTCTTCCAACTTCTGGCTGGTTTCCTTCAGTGATGGAATAGAATGAGGATCTCCTTCCTAGCATATGATTCATCAAAGGAGCACTAAAGAGTTTCAGAATAAAATTGTAACTGAAATGATTATAAACAATTATATTCTGCTGCAACTAAAATGAAAGACAACTACGTTATCATTGCAGAGGAGGAGGCAAAACTAAATTTAGAAATTCAGTTCTGTACTTTGAAAATATTTTTATAGAAGGCACACATTTGCAGCACCAAAATATAATAAGAGAACTTAACTGAATGCAACTTGATATCGCAATGCTGCAACTGCACTTCACTTGTGGTAAATTCCACAGCTGAATCCCTAGATGAATCTACTGGAAAGCTTGCATCATTATCTGAACTCTTCACAGCAGATTTCTGATCCTTCCTATGAGTACAGTCCAGAGGGTTTAAGAAGAAATCAAGATCATTGAACTGTGAAATTGATTGCACAAACTGGGGAATCTTCTTAGCATTGATGTCAAATAGAACTTCTCCATTGACACTCTCTTGAAATATGTATTTCGACAACTTGCTTGAAGCAATTTCATTACAACATCCATGATCCGTGGAAATCGCTGCAGAAGCTATGTTCATTTCTATATTCAGCACCTCCATGTTTTCTTTTGTGTTTGGCCCAGTTGAAGAATCATCGGAGAAAACAAACTCAAGCAGCATTCCATTGTCTAAAGAGTTCATATGAGAATCAATACTATAAGTGTCTATTTCCTCAAACATTTTCCCAAAAGAACTATATTTACTAAGATTCCAAATATCTTCCTCTAATAGATGCCAGTCCAAATATATGTCATCAGATGTAGAGGAAGGTTGTGGCTTCAGCACCACCATTAATTCCTCCATAGCTGCTTGCAGTGACCATATATGATCAGGAAAAATAGGAACAGGCAGGGACTTGAAAGAGTCATCTGCCAGAGTGAGTTCTTGACTAACAATCAATTCATCAAAAAATTTGAAGTTTGCAGTTCCATCAAACACGTCTTCACAAGATTCTGATTCAGCTACAGTTGCTACAGTAGAATAAACTTCAAAAAACTGTGTTGCCTTCATATCAAAAAACTGGAACGGCTCAAATACAGTTGGCGTCATGGACAAGATGAAACTTTCATCTTGTCTCCCTCGATGAAATTCTGATTTACCATCAGTCTCTGCATCTACTATAACATTAATGAAGTCCTTTTCTGGAACAAAGTTTGCACATGATAGCTCATGGTCGAGACACTGAAGTGACAGACAATGGTTCAAAAGATGCTGTAATATGTCAAACTCCATAGAAAACAAAAGCTCCTTGCCATCACCTGCTAGTTCATCTTTTCGCATCAAAGTTTGTGGTTCAGTACTTTCAAATATATGTAAGTCCTCCACGGATGGATAACTTAGAATTCCAAGACTTGTCTCATCCACTTCCAGAAGAGGGTATGTACCACAATTGGTTTCAATATGGCCACGGACTGAACCACCATCTTCAAAGACGTCAGATTTTTCCTCTGTGTTGTATTCCACATTAATATCATCTACTGAGAAAACTGATTCTTGAATCTTGGCAAGGTGCTCCAACCCAAAAGTGGTATTGTGCACATCCTGCAAGAAAATCCTAAGTCACTAATTTGCACAATACAGTGATATGCAGCCTGGCAGAGAGAGAGAGGCACCACAATTCTTGATTCAAAATATAACTCCGAAGCTATTAAGTATTAACCCATTTACTGCAATTTACTTGAACCAGAATCATGATAATTCAGGAAACAATGGCAACATTATGTTGCAACAGGTCTCAATGTTTGTGTAAAGTCATGATGCAAAGGTGCCTAATCGAGTTGTTTTATGTGCTATAGAAGTGTCAATAGCCCATGAAAGAAACCTAAAGAATAAAGTTGCCAGGATTCTAGATAAGACGATTTGAACATTGGAGAAGTCATATTCAAGGCTTAGGAAATCACAAAAGCAACTACCACAATCCACAAATACCAAAGATTCAACCTAATGCTTCCTGGAAAATTACATGAAAGTGAAAATTACATGTACTATATGTGGCATGTAAATACATGCTTTTCCCCATGAATCTCTTCTGTTGTTGAATGAGGTTCCCAGATTTTCTGACAATTAACAGTTGGAAGCATAAAAAAAAATCTACTGAGCAATACTTTATTATCTTGAGAGATGGGAAGAGAAAGGAGGGAGAGAATTAGATGTCATCATGGGAAACTCACCCAGAGATCCAGCTGAGGATATGGAAAAAGATAACCTTTGATAAATATGTAAATACGAATGCAAGTACAAGAGAAGGAATAAACTTTTACTACGCTAACTTCAGCATCCGTAACTTCAATGATTTGCATCTTCTCTTCGTGGGAAAAGCAAGCATTTTCCTGCAAGAAAATTAATAATAATTTTTTTATCCATACAACATACAGAAAAATTGCTGTGTTCTATTGAGTTATTTAATCAACTGCACTAAGTCAATGTACTCAATAGTAAAATGGTTGGTTTACCAAAGGTAGATTCAGCTCTGGCATTTCAAATTGAAGTATAGCAAAATTGTCGTTGGCCTCAGTTTCATCCTGCAATGAGATGGATTGAACTTTAAGTGAAACTTGAAGAGCGAATTCAGTTTAAACAAAATTTATCAACAGACGAGATCTCCAGGACTTCAGGAGATCAATATCTCCAGGTTCATAACAAATACTTCTCAGTTCTCAGATGTTCAGGTCTGTCTCGTAACAGAAAGCCCCCACCCCTTTCTGTATTTTAACAAGAGATGCACCAGAAATAACTTCTTCCGGGGGAAAGGTGACCAAATAACAACATTCAGGGACCTTTTTCATAAATTCGGGAGTCATTTTATATTTGACACCAAAATGCATTTAATATATCGTGTGGATCTTAAGCTTACAAGCTATTAGCTTCCTTTTAGTCTACGAACCATTGAGACGGACACGATGACACACATCAACATAATTACAACACATCCAAACAAACAAACAAAAATTGAGCACATAGCTTATATATTTCCACGTGAAATTTTGAACTTCATCCAAAAATTTAGGGGTCAAAGAGACAAAAATGCCGTGCATAAGTATCCAACTGCAGGAAATGATACGAGTTGGATTCACATGAAAAGTTAGAAAAGATCAAGGATTCGAGTTTGGAGCTAAATCAAACAACTCTCTGTTTCCCGCCAGAATTTCGTTAATAATCCTAATTTTTCAATTCTAACGTAATAAATTAACTGGTTTCAAAACAGTAATTTCTTAACCGCGACATTTAAGTGTGAACCCGAGATCTGCAAATATACCTCTGAAGTATCATCAAATATTTGCGCCTTCTGCTTATAAAATCCACATATTCTAGAGGAAACCGGAGTGTCTGCGAAATCTCCGAAATCGACATTGATGTTTTGAGGAATGACGTCGGAGAAGAACTTTGTGAGAGCTTGACCTACAGGAAAATTCTCAATTTCCAGAGAGATGTTGAGAGCGGAAACAACGTCAAAGCAGCGGATATCTTCGAGGTTGGGGACATTCGAAGGAGGGAGCTCGGGAAGGGGAAAGCGGAGGAATTCTATGGTTTCTATGGATTGGAAAGGGGCGGAGTAGAAGTAATCAATGCCGAGGAAGCGAGTCCGCATGGCCGGTGAGAGAGTGAGGTTTGGCTTGGAGTGGATGGAGGTGAGAGCTCACTTTTAAAATACAAACGGAGGTTTTAATTTGAAAAAAAAATTGGCGCTTTCATCACAAGTCAGTAGGTCTAAAGAAGATCATTTAACGCAAGAGTAATGCTAGGTAACTAAATAGTACCAAATTTTTTGTATTAAATGATGTGTTAGTTGATGTGGCAGTTATTGTGGTATAAAAAATAAAATTGAAAATCATAATTAATGCATTACTTCTGTCAACATATTATTTGGTGCAAAAAAAAATTAGTACTATTTAGGTACCTATCATTACTCTTAACACAATACACATCCTATCGTATATTATAAAAATATCATTATAAATATTTATCTAAATGCTCTTATATATTCTTCATTTTTAGATTAAAAAATAATATTTTGGACTGTTCTGCAGCTTTCTACCGAACACCATCACCACTAAGGGTCTTCAGTAGGGGCTGCCGAACACCACTAAAGGTGTTCGGTACGGGGCTTTCGAACACCACTTAGGGTGTTCGGTAACATTGGGCTAAACAGTTATGACCCAAAATTTTGATTTTTCATTAGAAATATTTATAAACCACAAAATTTGAACATCAAATTGTAAAAAAAAAATTGAAATGTAACTAAACTCTAATAATAATTTAACATTATAATTACAAAACAAGTGCTATTTAAACCTAAAATGCAAAAAACAAAAAACAAAAAAACAAAAAAGTATAAATGGTCATTGTTGCTCTATACGTGTGTGTGTGTGTGAGAGAGAGAGAGAGAGATGGGGTTGCAATGTTGCATACACAGTGCGCGTGTGTGTGTGGGTGTGTGGGTTTAAAATGATTGATTTCAGAGAAAATGTTAGAAAAATGGGATGGTGTACAGATTTTTGGGGGTTAGAAATATTGAGAGTGTTTTTAGTAAAGTAGTGTACTTGAGGTTTTTAGTAGTGTTAATAGCAACCGTCAAAAAATATAGGTCTTTCTCTTTAGGCACGAAAATTACAAACTGAATTCGAACTAATAATTGATGGTTACTACTTCATTTATTTTCGGCAAAAAAATTATTTTCATTTCAAACAAAGAGTTCACTATTTTATTTTGAAACATTTTATTTAGAGAGTTTATTTTCAAAATTATGCATACAATCTCCAAATATTTTTCAACTTTACCTTCCGTATGCGATATAAGAGCTTCTCTAATGCAATCATGTATCTAGTGAAAAATGTTTGAAACGTAGGACAAAGAGATTTTCCCAACAACAAACAAATAATAATAATAAAAAAATTAATGCAAACCTCTTATGTTGGGGTGGATATGATGTAGCATTCAGTTTGTAATTAATTATAAAAATTGTCACATCTGAAAGAATGTTCTAAAAGGAGTCTTGCATTGGAGCACGTTTAAAGAGAGGACTCTCTATCTTTTAATTTTTTTATCACATAAAAAAGAGGTTTTCTTGTTTAATAATGTCACGTAAGAAAAACTATATGATAAAATCATCTCCAATGCTATCATCTAGTTTTTCTTATGTGAGATGCTTAAATAAGAAGACCACTTTCATAAGTGGCAAAAAAAATTATTAGATACAGACTCATCTTTCTAAACGTGCTCCAATACAAAACTCCTTTTAAAATATTATTTCAGACGTAACCATTTTTTATAATTAATTATAAAAATCAAAAAATAAAAATTATTTCATACTGCAACTGATTGACAGTAAAAAATAAAAAGCTGACAATAAATTATGTGGATGGAAAGACATCCTCTAGGTCACCCTCTAGAAGTAGATGATCATGTAGAGGATGTCCTTCCAACTAAATGTCACCTTATCTCCACCTCAACCTAAGATGTTTGCATTGGATTTTTTTTTTTTTTTTAGAAAATTTATCTTTCCTACGTATCTATGATTTTTTACTAGATAAATAATTACATTGGAGAAACTCTAACATTGCTCTAAGCCTCTTGATTTTCCTCAATTATTTTGTAATAATGATCAACTTTAATAACACTTGTATTTCCTTTAATTAGTAGATTTTTCAAATATGGACTATTTGAGTGGAATGGTATGAGTAATTTGATTGGATAGGGGTTGAATAATATAAAATAGCTGAATTTAAAAATTAAAAAATAGTTTTGGTATGATATTACTAGAACCTAATATCTCATTCTTAAAAGATTAAGACTTCTAAAGTTTTTAAGAGTAGTGATTGTGTATGATATTCGCCAACGATTCTCAACAAATCATGATTTTACGTAGAACGGAAGTTAAGATCAAGAAAGTTGATGGAGAATGATACCTCAACCCGATGAATCAGTCCAATTACGAACCTTGGCATGTACAGTCGCAATCCGATAATTGAGACGATCACGAACCTTGGTATAAGGATTAACGCCACAATTGTGATGAAACACCAATTGATAAGTTCAAGGGGTGAACACCACAGGACAATCCTGATAAGTTCGAATAGGTCGCAAATCTATATATATATATATATATATATATATATATATTAAAGTTGGTGAGGATGCCTAAGGATGTGACACCTCACCCCCTTTGGTTAAAGATGCATTCTCATGGCTTGACTTTTGGAATTCTAGGGAGGGTACCATTAGCTAATAGTCTTAGCTAAGTACTATAGATATGATATTGTGGTATATACCATTCTTTAAATACATTAGTAGAGGAACTTTAGCTATTGGCAAGGAAATGAAAAGCTAGAAAATAAAACAATATTGTTAGTGAGATTTGAACCCACACCCTTTTGAATTAAAACATGCACCTTAGACCAACTCAACCATTTATATTTTATGTATTTATTTAAAATGCTACATATATCATGGGGAAGAAGATTCTCACATGAAGAAGTTTTATAATCAATATTGGCTACTTAAAAGATATCCAGATTCATTCAAATACTTGCCTCTTCGTGTATCTATATATAAATCATCTTCATTTTGGTATCAAAAAAATAATAATCTCTATTATAATTACTAGTGGAGTAGTATAATATTTATGATATCAAAGTAATAATATCTATTATAATTACTAATAGTATAATAGCTATGATACGAGAGTTATAATCCCTTTTATAATTACTAATAGTATAATAGTTATGATATGAGAGTAATAAGCCCTATTAAAATTATTACTGAGGGTAATCCCTATTATTATTACTAATAGTATATCCTTAGCTAATAACTATACCTAATAATAATAGGTTTAACATATAATATTTATACCTTATTAGATATTTAATAATATTAATCTTATAGGTATTATTATTAGGTAGTATATAACTACGACATAATAGTATTAGGTATTACTATTAGATATTCAATAATATTAATCTTATAAGTATTATTAATAGCTATTAATAGTATTAGGTATTACTATTATATATTCAATAATATTAATTTTATAAGTATTAATATTAGCTATTACTATTACCCTATGACCATACTCGCTCAAAATATTTTTTTAAGTGATTAATAACACATTTAATTCTTCTAAAAAAACACATTTAATTATTTTTTAAAAAAATTCATTACAAATGAACCATAGTTATATCTACATCGTAACCACCATATTTAATTTCATTTTCTCTCTAAAATTAGTAAGTTGGGTTTCTATAATATATATATATATATATATATATATATATCTATAATACAATAATGCTCACTTCACACGCTTACAATTGACTGAGGCTAACTACTGGCCCAGATTTACTGAGTTGCTATAATCTAACGGCTGTAATTTTCTCAGAGTTTCACACGTGTGTGGGAGGTTTCCAGCGTCTTGACTCTCTCTCCCCCAACTTCCCCACTCTCCCTTAGCGTCAGACTCTCTCCTTCTCTCTCCCCCAATGTTCTCTCTCACTTTCCTTCCACCATGGAAAAGGATTAGTATTATCAGTTTCTAAAGAAGAAATAATTGAGCTATTGGCCAACGAACTTTTAATCTCTTTCCTTTTCCCGTGCCATTAACTCTCAAAAATAATAGTGCAACCCTTCTTCTCCCCTCAATCCCTTTCAAATTCATTCATCGGAGAGATCACACGGCCCTGACGTTGCGAAAATGACGATAAAGCAGGATGAGCCGTCGCATGCTTCCAGAGAGGCCACAAACTTGCACCACTTAAGATTCTCCCCCAATTCCCCTCTCTATTTTCCCGTCTCTCTTACTCAAAAAGAAAAGGAAAGGACCCGATGCCGAGGCCATAGTCACTGAAGAAGCTCAATTTTGAAATATTAAAGCGTGCTCTCTATCTCTTCTCCCCTCTTCACTCTTAACTCCCTCCTCCCCACGGAAAGGTTGCTAATTTCATCCATGAAAATCCCTAATATCAACTTATTAGTCATTATTCTTGATGATTGTACCTTTTAATTCGTTATTTTAATTCCAAAGTTTATTACTTTTGACATTATCTAATGCTTGATTTGTTTTTGGATTGCAGGAAGAAGATTCGGTTAAGCGATAAGGTTAGTCGGTCATTATCAATGTGCGTACATGTGTGTGCATTTGATAGTTCATACCTATGGAATTTTTCTTTTTTTAATTTGATGTCTTTGATTCAAAAGTCTTTGATTCAAAAGGTAAAGGTTTAGAAATTTGACAGTTCAGACCTATAATAAAAAAATTTGTTGTGATATTTTTATAATTCAAAAGGTAGTCTCATCTCCCTAATTTTTTCTCTTTTGCTGTTGTCAATTAATTGGTACACGTCTCTATATGAGTTAAACTAGGGTACCCATGTTCCCCCAATTTCATTGAAGTCTTTACTTTGATAGAAATTTCCAATGTTGTAAGATCAGAGCCTATACTTTCTGATGAAGATGGTCACAAATTCTGGAAACTGAGAAGCTACTCCAGTAAATTGGGTATCCTACTTCAAGGTTTGTGTTGATTTCGTATTTAAAATACCGTGTTGTACTAAAGACTACAAGTGTACTCCTTTGTACTGTAATGTGAATTACAGATGGTTGCAATGAAGATCTTCTCACTTTTCATGAAAGATGGTTTGCTTACAATATTGTTCAAGAAATTATAATGGTTGAATAATATATTTCATCGCCAAGGTACTCTGTTTTTGTTTTCGGATTTTGGTTCTAATTTTTGAAAATTATTTGCCTGGAATGTCTTGGCATCTAAAATTTTTTGAAGAGAGACGAGAGATGGAACCATTAGCCAAAGAAAATGGGTAGAGGAAAGGGAAATGTAGAACATATGTATGAGAAATTTAGGGATAAAGGATGTGAAACAGTTAAATAAACTTTTGAAAATCTGCAAAAGTTGATTCCATAACCTGGGATGTACAAAAATCTTCTTGACATGAATGCATTTCGGGGTTGATTTCTCTGCCCTCATCAAGGACCCTCATGGGTAATGACTATTGTTCTGTTGAGGCCAAGGTTGACACACTGGGAGCTATTTATTAACTATGACCTTTTATCCCTCTTTCTTTATTTTTTGCTTGGATTTCTTTGTCCTTTTTGATAATATTGATTTTGACGTGTTGGGTTATGATAATGTTTCGTTGTAGGTGTGAAGAAGTAGTGTCAACTTATCCGATCCTAGGACGTATGATCTCATTCATGCTGAGTCAGTTTTTACACTCTACAAAGACAGTGGTAACTAATCTTCGAGCATTTTATCCTGTTCGATGAAAGATAAATATATTCACTTGAGATTTTTATGGGAGCTTGCATATTCAGTCATAAACTTATCATCTTAATGTCAATTCAAGATGGGGAAAAAAAGGCATTTTGTGGTTAAGTGGTACCCCTATAATCCTTTTGTAGAGTTTGCGAATAGTATTTGATCAATTTTTTATTTTTTGGTAAAGTATATTTTTAGTGTACACATGACGTGAAGAAAAAAGTGGTTGATAATTTGTGAATGTAACGGTTTTTACAGGTTTGAGATGGAAGATATATTGCTTGAGATGGACAGAATTTTAAGGCCGGAAGGACCATAATCGTATGAGACGATGTGGATATTTTGGTGAAGGTGAAGAGGATTGTGGATGGGATGTTGTGGGATAACCAAATTGTGGATCACGAAGATGGACCATTAGAGAGGGAGAAGCTCTGAAGTTGTACTGGATGGCTCCGGTAGAACTGATCAACCAGGATCTAAGTCCCAAGTCCTGACATTTTGCTTGAGCCTTTTTTTTAATTTTAATCTCACTTAAGTTTCATCACATTTACATTTTTTATTCTTTTTTTATATTCTACGTTTCTTTAATTTTAGAGTTTTTTTCTTCTCTTTTGTATTCTTTTATTATTCATCAAGAGTTGAGGATGTCTTATATCTATTTGGTAACTCTTCATTCTTAAGCCGTCTAGCAATTGTGACTTTTGGAATTCTAGACAATATGATTGAAATGTCAATACCTATTAATTTTAATTATTCCTAATAACTATAATATGAGGTGTTAAACTCTTCAATGGTTATAGTGATTTAATCGTTTTCATTGGTTAATAACTATCACTAATTACGATAACTAAAAAAATAGGATATTGGCCAATTCTATTGATATGAATATAGATTAAAGGTATCTACCAATGAATAATACCAATAGTCTCAATGAATCATAATAATTATTATTGAATAATATAATGTGTAATCTGACAATGGTTATGAAACTGCATATTGGCTTCATATCCATTGTTTGGGCTTCTGCAAATTATAGTATTATTGTTGTGAAGAAAGAACCACAAGAAGAAGATTAAGTTTTCGTTATTGAGAAAATAGTAAAATATTGTTGCTTTCATTCTTTTTTATTACAATATTTTATTATTGGTTTTGTTACGAAATAAATGAATTATAATTCATTATTATTTCATTCATTTAGTCTTACTCACCCTTTACAAAAACTTCGAGCATACGTTAACTTCGAGTATACAATAATCTGATCCCTACTCTTACTGTGCCATAGGCACGGGCACAAAACCTAGTATATATATATATATAGAGAGAGAGAGAGAGATTTGTAACTCCCTTCTTGCTAATTACTTTTTCATTAAGTGCTCAATTATTTGTAACTCCCACATATTTGTAATGAAATTAATTATTTTTCACAATAGTTCCTACCACTCTATATTTCAAACGGTTTGACCTTCAATTTTTTGAGATATCTCCATTGGTATTGTAAAACATATAAAGCATGTGCCCATCACTCCCTTCGTTCGGTTGCAAGATAACTTTTCCTTTTTGTAGACAATAAGTAAGGTGAAACATCAAACATCATTTGTCTGAAAGAATGATGGTTTTTCTCTCTCCTCTGAATCATGGTGTATTGGATTCGCTTTACTTTTATAGCTCATGATATTTGATTTTAGCTTCCATTTTAAATTTGGGTCTGATTTATGTTTTTGGGTTTTGTTGTAGTTGAATCGTTCAATTTCAATTTTAAAATTTTTTCTTTTTATTTTGCACATCTTTATTTTTTTTTTTCTCGATCTTTCACTTTTTGGTATTTTGATTTTGGTTAGGCGATGTTTTTGGGGTTGATATTGCTCTTGATTTATGGTTTTACGTATCGATTTCTATTTTGATTTTGGTACATAATTTATACTAAAATTTTTGCTTTATTTTTGCTCTTGATTTTTTTTTTTCATTTTATTGATTTTCCCTTGGAAATTTGGTTTTGATTTTTGATTAAATGATGTATATCACTTTTTCTCTTGGTTATGTTTATAATATAAACCAACCAATTTCTATTTCCATAAATGTTAATTGAAATCTAGACTATAAATCCTGCATATATAACAATGTAAATATTTTATTTTCTATTTTGTAAAAATTCTCAAGTATATGTCTAAAATATCTTTATTAAGGGCGAGATGAAAAATAATTCAACAATTTGATATCATTGAAAGATACTTTAGAAATAAAAAAAATATATAGAAATAACGATTTACTCATACCCATATACAAATCGATAACAAATATTTATTCTAAAATGAAAGTATTATACTAAAAATGATCATCAATTTGCTTATATTGACAAATAACTTTTTAAAAACATTAAGTCAACAAATGCCTATATTAATTATAATTTTATTTTTATAAAAGTACTCCTAAAATATATCAATTAATCTTAATGTTAAATTGCACCTGTGCAGAACACGGGTTCTATAACTAGTTTAACAAGAATAATTCTCACAATTTAATTTAATCTCAAAGTTATGTACCGTTTGGAATACATAAAACAACCTTATATAGGCTAAAAACAAACCCTACTAAACCGGAAAACACCTAGGAGGCGGAATACTAATTAATAAAAGGAAAGTAATTAAAGCATAAAATATAAACAATAGTCAAAATCCGCACAAAGTCAAAATTTTAAAAAAATTGTCGTATCGCCTTGCGCTAAGGCTGCAATCTAGCCCCACAATTTCTATCCAAGGGTCTTTTTGACGTATTTAAACTTTTTAAAATTGACAAATAGGCCTTCAAAGTCTCTAGGAACATCCTCTATGCCTTCAAACTTGTTTGCAAACTTTGGATCAAGTTTATATAAGTCTCTTGAGTTCGTAATTCATCGTCATGACCGTTAGAAAAGTAATGGAAATCCATCACGTGCCTTGCACGAGGGGGGGCAATTGGGTCTTTTCGCCATATATACAGAATACTAACTAAAGGGGGTCAAAGTGTTAAAAGAACAACACTAAATAAAGGGGTGCAAAGTGTCCAAAATCACCACCACCACCCACTACCAAAATCACCACCACCACCACCACTCACTACATCAAATCTACATTCAACTGCACAATGCAAAATTAAGCTCCAATCACACAGTAACATTAATTTTCCACAAATTAAAATTTCCAAGTCAAAAATAACTAAATGCGAAACGTGTACAACGGAATATTTTCTCCGCATACACTTTCCAGGCAATCAAACAGAAAAATTGAATCATGCATTTGGATAAACTAGCAATTTGAATCATTCAACCAAATACCCAATTTACAAACAAGAAAAAATTATTGTTAGAAAAGGGGGCGGGATAGAGAGAGACGAAATTATTCCGCTGAAAAAGAAGAAAAAAGAAGAAAAGGATAAACTAGCAGCGAGCAGTGGTGCGTGGTGGTGGGTGTGGGCTGAAAAAGAAGAAAAAATTATTGTTAGAAAAAGGGGCGGGATAGAGAGAGAGAGAGCAGACGATAGAGTGAGATGTGAGAGTTACCATTCCAAGGCCTTCAACGGCAGTGGCAGATCGAGAGGGCAACGACGACAGTGGCTTGAAAGGGCGACGGCAGCGAAGTGTGTCCGCGGAGGGAGAAGATGGGTGGAGACGAGAGAGGGTTGGTAATGGGTGGTAGTGGTGGGGATTTTAGTAATGGGAAAGGGTTGGGGCAGGATCGAGGATTTGAGGAAATGAAGGGTAAGATGAATAATCGGCCGGTGGGGGAGGGGCGGAGTAATTGGTGGTGTAAGGTGGCGCTGAGGCGGTGGAGGAGTAGGGGGCGGAGTAATTGGGATTAGGGTCGATCAATTAACTCAAAAGTCATTTTCTTTTGAGTTAATTGTTTTGTTTTTATTTTTTGTAATTTGATTTTGAACACTTTGCACCCCTTTATTTAGTGTTATTCTTTTGACACTTTGACCCCCTTTAGTTAGTATTCTGTATATATGGCGAAAAGACAAAATTGCCCCCCCTCGTGCAAGGCACGTGATGGATTTTCGTTACTTTTCTAACGGTCATGACGACCAGGGGGCTAACTGGGAAAATTGATAACATCAGACGGGTTTCTGGGGCAAACCTTATGTGGGGGGGCACTTTGGGATTTGGTGGAAACCTTGGGAGGTAATTCATATTTTGGCCTAGTTTTTAAAAGTAAGTTTAAAAGAATTTTAAAAAAATAGTTTTTCTCCTTTGCTAATCGAGATGCAAGAAAAAAGAATAAAAACATTTAAAAAAAAACAAAAGAAAGTAAAAAATTGTAATTATAAAATTGCTCAACAGGTGGTGGCAGCCATCATTGAATGCAAGTGAGAAGGATTGGAAGGAGGAAGAAAGGGGTGAAAAATTAAATTTAACTAATTATAACAATACCCTCAAACTATTTAGTTTTAAGAAGGATTAATATATAATTTGGTCCCTAAACTTTCTCAATTCTCCTAATTTGGTCAAAGATGTTTCAGCTTTCCTACCTTGGTTCTTGAACTCAACTTTTGCTACCTTATTAATCCCTCATGTCGTTAAGTCAAACGAAATCGTTAAACAAAACTTGGAAAGATGAAATTGCCCTTATTTCAAGCTGACTGGGATGCTAGGTGGACTACATATTCTGGCGGGAGTGGAGAAGACTTTTCCCTCTATTTTATTCTCTCCTACCTTTTGCATTCTGCGTTCTCTCTGTTACTTTCAATTAAAAAAAAAACTCCTCTCTCTCTTCTCTCTCTCTCTCTCTCACACATACACACACACACACACAGATTGATAATCAAACTAAAGTTTCTTGCCCTTTCCCTCTCCCACAAGTTTTATCAAACTTCGAGACCAACAAATCCAAAACCATCGGCGACAAAGAGAACCCAAGGCTCAAGAGTGCATCTCTCAGTTCTGTGGGATCGATTTTGCCCAAGGCTCAAGAATCTAAAATTCCTTTTTCTCTCTCCCCCCGTTTTGTTTAGGGCTAAATTTGCAAGCAAACTTCAACCCATCTTCTCTCTTCTTGGGCTGGAATTGAAAACAAGCAAAATCAATGGCTTCCTCTTCAACAGTTAACTCAAATCAACAAAACAACAATTCTGGATGAGTGAAGTATTGTAGATGTGGCTTAAGAGCTCCACAATGGACCTCATTCACCAAAAAATACCTGGGAATGTGGTTTAATGGGTGTCCCAATTACAAGGTATATACCATTCATACTATTCGGTCCAAGTTTTAAATTTTTTTTTTTAAAGAAAATTTAGGATGAAATTGATTTTAATAAGTGCATGTGTTCAATTTTTGTAGGATCCTCGAAAGGATTGTGGCTATTTTGAATGGATTGATCTTTTTCTTGAAAGAACAATTGACGTAATCAATGAATCTCGAGATGAGGCAAATGAGTTGCAATTGAAAATATTGAAGATGGAAGTAAAGTTGTCCAAGAGCAAACAGAAAAATGCAGTTCTTAAGCAAGAAGTTGAGAGGCTAAAGCTTGAGTTGAGAACCCAAGTCATAGAGTCAACAAGGTTAAAATCTCAAAATGAAAACTATAAGTGGAAGAATAACATTTCATCTTCTTTTTCTTCTTACTCTTCACAGAATCATCATTATCACTACTTGAATCAACAATACTTGGATTTGAGTCACTATTAGAATCATACAATTCCTTTTCCACTGCACTCTCCTCATCAGAATTAAAATAAATAACATTTTCATTTGCTACAGAAGCTTGTTTTCCTGATCCATTTCTAGTCCCTTCATCTTGTTCACCTACATTTCCAGTCCCTTTGGATTATTGACCTTCATCTTGATCACCAAGATTTCCAGTCCCTTTGGATTGTTCACCTACTGTCACTTCCTAAACTTGCTTTTTTCTTTAGTGTTTTTCAAGTCTTCCCCTTCTCAATTCAGCCAACTCATCATCACTAGTATCTAAATCACTTCTACTCAATTCATACTCAGTTGATTCTTCATCAAAAATAGGGGCTATATATGATTCATCATCTGAAGTATTAGAAGCACTATCATGATTCTCATTATCATTATCTTCAGTTTTACTACTCTCATCATTGGTGGTATCAACACCTACTTTTTTGCTCTGAACTTCTTCCTCTATTTACTTATTTTTCTGATCCTCATTCCCCTTATCACCAAATCCAGCCTCTAACCAATCTTATTCATCTGGTACACCCTAATTACCCATATTATTTTCCTCATGTTCCTTGTCACCACTATTATCTTTCTTACCTTCATTTTGATTACCCATGTTTTCATCAAGACTACCTAAATGTTCATTAATCATGTCTACCAAGATGCAATCTTCATCAAGCAAACTCTTTGGATCAAACTTGATACCGTATGGACAAACAAGCCTAGGAATTTCATTAGACATTACAGCTATGTCTACGTCATGTTCAACATACATTTCAACCTCATCTATATCCTTAATCAAATCAATCATCTCAACCACCTCACTGTTAGAAAACATTCTTCTAACCCCATTTCTAAATCACAGTCAGGGACCAAGTAGTACAATGACTTCACATTTTTATACTTGAGAAAATTACTAACAGATTTCTTTATATCAAAAAAAGATAATGTGTCAGTATCCCATCCACTTATATAATCCATTTCACCACCACATACCTAAGTCCTTCACTATGACAGAAATTTCCACCATAATGCAAACATATGGTAAAAATTAGCATTCTGCAACAAAATTAATTTTATATTAGCCTAACTACCCATAAATCAACCTGGAATGCCCTTAATAACATATGAATATGCACACATGCCCACAACTTACAATAAAGAAACAAACTCTCCCTGTCACTTTTACACACACACACACACACACAGACCTACAATTACATTTAAAACACATTTACAATCCCAACAAAGAATATACAAACTTTCTCTCTCAGTTACATGTAAAACAAAATTTTGGGACCACAAACTACAATAGAGAAACAGCCACTTCCTCGCTAAAGCAATAAAGAATAATAACATGCCTCCAAACAAACCACAAAATACATAATGATCGAAAAGCTCAAACATAAGGGACCACATGGACCCTAACCATGTTGACAAAATTAGATTTTGACAAAGTAAATCAAAAAGACAACTTTGAAAAAGTATCCATTTAACAAACAAGTAACAAAAGTCACGAAACCCTAATTAATCTTTAATCTATACAAAACAATTAGTAAAACAAAAGTAAACAAACATCACTTTAACGACAATAAAGTAAATAGACATCATTTAACGTACTATAATTAAGAAACCTTAATTTATATAGAAGAATATGTAAAATAAAGTAGGCATACCTCGGTCGTATAACTTTATACTTAGATTCAGTAGTCAAATGCTTAGTTGATCAAGAAATCAAAAACATAATCTTCAAAAGCGAACTCGCAGCGTGCAAATCGAAACCCTAATTGCTTTTGCTATTTTGAAACCCTGGTTGATTTCGTATCAGTAAACAAAAACCCTCTTTCCTATTTTGACTTTTAATTTATTTCTCCCATTTTATATTATCTCTAAAAACCTTGTTTTTCCATTTCAGCAACATATTAGCCACGTGGATCTTCATCTAACTCAGCGGGGGCCAATTTCATCTTTTTAAGTTTTGATTAACGATTCCGTTTGACTTAACGGCATGAGGGACTAAAAAGGCAGCAAAAGTTGAGTTCAAGGACCAAGGTAGGAAAGCTGAAACATCTTTAACCAAATTAGGAAAATTGGGAAAGTTTGGGGACCAAATTATATATTAATCCTTTTAATAAACATAAATATTAAGGGTATCTTTGTCTATTCAAAGGAAAAAATGCATGAACAATTTTACCCCTGGACAAACTCACGTGAGACGCACATGATATACACTTAACGTCTAAAAGTTAATGATATTGGATGGAAGGACCAATTGCGTTTAACATAATAAGTACAAGGACAAAAATTTTGCAAAAATTAGTTTAAGGATGAATCCCAAAAAATCCAAAAAGTACAGGGACCATTTGTGTAGTTTGCCCACTAAATAACAATTTGATCCTTGAACTTTACTTCATTTTTTGTAGGATTAATATACAATTTGGTCTCTGAACTTGCAATGTTTTTTTTATTAGGTTCTAGTATGAACTTGCAATATTTTTTTGATTAGGTTCTAGTAGTATGATATTTTTTATTGTGGCACTTGAACTGAAAATTTGGACTTACATTTAGTCCCCCAATCAGACCGGAGTTAACAGAAACGTTATTTTTTATTTTACGGCAAACTACACAAATGGTCCCTGTAGTTTTAGTATTTTTTGTAATTGGTCCTTACACCTCGCAAATGGTCCCTGTACTGAGACATTTTACCCAAATGGTCCTTCCGTTAAACTCTGTTAAATTTCTGCCGTTAAGTGCTACACACGTGCATTTATGAATGGGTAAAATAGTCATTTCATCTTAAAAAGTACAAAGACCAATTCTGAAATGATTAAAGCCAAAGAAAATCAATGATTAAAGCCAAAGAAAATCAACCCACCACTGTTCATCTTCTTTTCAACCCACCACCACCCATCACTGTTCATTTTCTTCTCAGCACACCGCCACCCATCACTGTTCACTCGGCCTACAAGCAATAGATTGATCCACAGCAGAGTCAGAAGCTTGCTGAAGAGGTACTAAAAATCCTCGCTGAAGGGGATGATCGTGAAGTTAAGACCAAGTTACTAGTGCATTTACAGTTTGATAAGTTCAGCCTCATAAAGTACCTTTTGCGAAACCGGCTGAAGATTGTGTGGTTTACTCGTCTTGCAACGGCTGAAGACCAAGAAAAGAGGGAGAAGATTGAAAAGGAAATGATAGGATTAGGACCCAGTTCGGCCGCAATTTTGGAGCAGCTTCATGCCACCAGGGCAACAGCAAAAGAGAGGCAGAAAAACTTGGAGAAAAGCATACGAGAAGAGGCTCGTAGGCGAAGGATGATAGCGTTGGTGGTGGTGAATATGGTGAACGGAGTCGAAGGGAGCTGTTGATAGAGATGCGACGGTGGTTGGTTGCAAGGGCAGCGACAGACTTGACCTTGAAAACCTCTCATTTCAAGAGGTGGTACGTTGATGGCGAATAAGAAGTACGGGCTTCCACTGGGTCTTATAGAAATCACAACAAATGATATGAAGAAGTTCATGTGCCGGCTTTGAAGCCAAAGCTTGCTCCCAATGAAAAGCTTATAAAGATTTCGACATGCCAATTTGGGCGCAACCGCTTTCAAAGGGATGACCCAGTTGAACAAGGTCCGAGTAAAGTGTACTAAACGCCTATTCAAAGAAAATAATATATTGTGTGTCCCACGGTCTTTGGAAAGAAAAATGTTGCTATGCTCGCAATTCTTGGCGGCTTGCGTTGCATAGGAACGAAGACGGGTCATATAACCACAACGACTACAAGATTGTCTATGTGGCACCAATGAAAGCCCTTGTCGCGGAAGTGGTCGGTAATTTGTCTAATCGTTTACGTATGATATCGGTGTGAAGGAGTTGAGTGGAGATAAATCTCGACCCGACAACAAATTGAGGAAACACAGATTATTGTCACAACTCGGAGAAGTGGGATATTATAACAAGAAAGTCGGAGATCGCACGTATACTCGGCTTGTGAAACTTCTAATCATTGATGAAATTCATCTTCGCATGATTACAGAGGACTGTATTGGAAAGTATTGTTGCAAGAAGCTGTTAGGCAAATTGAGACCACGAGGAGCATATTCGTCCAGTTGGGTTGTCACCACACTTTCGAATTATGAAGATGTTGCTTTGTTTTGCGAGTTAATCGAAAGACGACAAAGGAAAAGGAAAAGATGAGGAAGGTCTCTTCTATTTTGACAATAGTTACGACCTTGCCCTCGGCAGTATATTGGAATCACCGTGAAGAAGCCCTTGCAGAGATCCCAATTGATGAATGATGTTTGTTATGAGAAGGTGATAGGTGTTCTTTGGAAAGCATCGGGTGCTTATTTTTGTCCACTCAAGGAAAAAGAAAACGCCGTGCAATAAGAGATATTGCACTTGCTAACGATACCCTTGGAATATTCTTGAAAGAGGAGAGTGCAAGTCGTGAGATTCTTCATAATCATACGGAGTGGTAAAGAGCAATGATCTCAAGGACCTCTTGCCATACGGTTTTGCAATTCACCATGCGGATATGGCTAGGACGATCGTGTTAGGTCCGAGGGTTGCTCAGTGTATAGGCTAGAGGGGGGTGAATAGCCTATACTTGGTGTAATAAAAATTTCATCCAAATTTTACATTTAGATTGAAAAGTAGATGAAATGATTACTACACATAGATCATCTTCCTCATCTTGAATGATTAGGCGAAGATAGAGTGATCGGACATCTTAGATCGCAGATGTAGATCATGGACATCTAGGATCGCAGATATGAAATATGCGGTTGGAAGATGTATGTTGAACTTAGGCGATGGAAATGAGTTTGAGCGGCGGAAAAATAAACAACATAAGTTCAACAATTTAGATTAAAGTAGCTAAAGATTTGATCGAAAGAGAGCTTGACAGTTGACTATAATCAGTATTAGATGCATCATTTACTTTCCTTAAACAGTTGCACATGATAAAGCAAATTATACACGAAAGAGAAATCAAGAATGTAACAATTATATATTTTATATTAAAATTCAGAGAGGTTTGCTCAAAGGCAAACATGCTTAGTACATCAACCTAGAATCTCTAACCTAGCAATCTTTAGGGAAGAAGGAAAGTGAAATGGAATACCCGAAGACTCATGTAAGAACTCTAATCCTAGCAGTTCTAACAACCTTGGAGGTTAGGGAAGGAAAGTGCTAGTGTTAGAGTGATGTGAAAGAGAATATTAGGAGTTGTTCAAATAGTATATATTTGAACAACGAGTCTAAGCACTCGACCAACAATGATGACACCTTATTGCATCGGCACGACTTATAATGTAGTATAAGTCCGCCGATATGAATGCAACTGGACATGTAAGTTCGGCTCTTCATCGGACATCTTCAAGCTTGGTGCGGCTTCAACGATCGTAAGATACTTGGTCTCTTTATTGAATGATGGAGTTGAGGCCATGAAGAGACCGAGTTCTTCGAAGGAAGAAGAACTCAAATCAACAACAAGGTTGTTGATCAAGCGAGCTTCTCGGCTTTTGGATTTTCTTCTCTCTCTCTCAAAGTGTTTGTTCTTACACTTGTGATTTCTCACTCGAAGGAGTGGTTCGGATTGAAGAAATGAAGATCAATACCACAACCTTTCTCAAGCATAAGCATACACAATTTTTGTGTTAGAGTGCTTGTGCTCTCTCTCTTGTTTTCTTGTGCTCGCTCTTTAGAAATGAGGATGAGAGTCTTCTTATATAGGGAAGAAGAGGTGACCGTTGGTGTATTGAATAGGTTTATGCCCGTTGGTGATCGAATCTCGTGATGTAGGCGAGTACATCTTTGGATTTGTTGGGCAAAGACCTTCGCTTAGGTTTGAATCTTGAAGATGATCGGGACACAGTGGACATAGTTGGACGTGTCGAGCTTAGCCTGGATGCGGTGATTGATGTGGACGTTTCATTGCTTTTGACGTAGCGTCTGTGCTTGGCCTTTTAAATGAAGCTTTGAAGACCGCGAACACTGTTCGAAGAGGAAATGTCTATTGGATAAACGTGAAGGTGCGACATCGATGCGTATCTTGGATTTGTCGACAGATCTTGTAACGGATCTATTTTGTCTTGAAGTGCATTGAGTAACGACCGATGTATCTCGTGATCTTACGGTTTCTCGCGTTGTTTTGATGAGGATTTGGCCGATTCGAGATCCGCCATTATAGAACCGGTGTAGAAACCGGATGGTCACGATGTTCCTCTTGAATAAATAGCTTCTGCAGTTGTTACGATGAAGTGCTTTGGCGGATACTAGAGTCTGATATAGAACTGCGATGTAGAGATGGCTATTTAGCGTCATATGAAGAAATGTCTGCTAGTGAGACATCTGCAGATAGTCACGTCAACGGCAAATTGAAGAGCTTGATTTATATGAAGGTTTGTCATCATTCTGGTAGGACAAAGACTCGGATATGTACAAAGACTTCCTAGTCTAATGACCTATGCATTGTTTCAACAAGCTGCCACACTAACCGGTACGCAGCCCTTTTAGCCACTTGTGAAACATGCGTTGTAATGGGAACAAGCAAATCACTGTGTTGGAATATGCATACATATATATCAGCTGATTTACAGGCATATTCCTAACAGATCGTCAACTTGTTGAGGACCTCTTTGCTGATGGACATGTTCAAGTTTTGGTTTCCACTGCAAGTAGAGAGAGAGGAGGAGAGAGAGAGTAAAAATGGTTTGAAGAAAGAGAGCCAATTTTACAGTTTCACAATTGGTCCCTGTACTTTCAAAAGCAAAATAACTATTTTATCCCATCCAAAATGCACGTGCAATACACATGTCAAGACTTAACGAAAAAAATATAACGAAACTAGATGGAAGGACCAATTGCGTTCAATTGGTTGGTACAAGGACGACTGGCAAAAATTTTTTTATGCAGGGACCAATTGCAAAAAACACTAAAACTACAAGGATCATTTGTGTAGTTTGCCCTTTATTTTAAAAGACCAAAATGCCTTATTCCTTACGGCCTGAATGCGTTGAGCTCGTCCGTACAACAATGGAGTCCGTGCAATGCTTTTAAATTGCAGGTTTTTTTCTTGAGTTTTTGATTTAGGGTAAATTTTGTAGTCTCTGTAGGAGTTTTTTTTCCCCTGGTCTGTGCTCACTTTTGCTCTTTCTGTCATATCATAAAAATGGCCATGTCATCATTTCCCGATTCATTTGCCGATATTGCCTCGAGGCCAACTCGTTCGAGTCGATTCAACTACGTCCCTCCACATCTCAGAAATTTTCCCACTCCCTTCCCCAGCCACAGAACCCGACCACCATTCTGTTGCCCTACCGACTCCTCCCGGCACTCCCAACCCAGCCCCACTCGCGATCGCGGTCGTGTCCGCTGCGCCGTTCTAACTAGCGAACTTCATGATTCGAACCAAACTTAACTCTCCAACCCGTTCGACATTGTGAACAAACTCGACGAGCTTGGGATTATCGAAAACACTGGCATCAATTTCGACGCCTACGAAGACATATTCCCATGGAGGCGAGCAGGTCAGACACACGCAAACCCGCAACCTCCTTCGCGGACATTGATTTGGGGGAATCTCTCAACGACAACATCATTAGGTGCAAGTACGTCAAGCCAACGCCTATTCAGCGCCATGCCATTCCGGTGGTCATGGCCGGGAGAGATTTGATGGCGTGTGCGCAAACCAGGTCCGGCAAAATGGCAGCGTTCTGTTTCTGATCAAAAGTGGGCTTGTGAAGGAAAAACTGTCAGCAACCATGTCGAGTCGAGGTGGAGGAACGGTTGCGTGTTCACTTGCTCTTATTCTCTCGCCTACCAGGGAATTGTCATGTCAGGTTGAATACTCCGTAATTTTTAATCCCATTTCGCAGTTTTATTATAATTTAATTTAACCTACAGGGTATATTTAAATTTCTTGAGGACATAAGGGCATTTTGGACTTTTAAAATAAAAGATAACGTTTTTGTTAACTTTCGTCACATGGGGGACTAAACGTAAGGTAAATATTCAGTTCAAGTGCCATAATAAAAAATATTATAATACTGAAACTTAATCAAAAAAAGGTTACAAATTTAGGGACTAAATTATATATTAATCTTTTTTTGTACGAGTAACTCACTTTTTTCACTTCCTGTTCCGGTCATCAAAATCAATATTTAGTGACAGATAAGTCCCCTAGCTTAATTCGGTCACAACAGTCAGTTAAATTTCTACGAATTGATAATTTTACCCTTACCTACTTGATAATAGTTATTGCTTGTATATTTTAAGATGAAATATGACATATTTATCTTTGATAAAAATATGAAACGACAGTTAATGTAAACAAGTTTTAATTCATCTCATATTTATATATTTTAAACGATGTATATAGAATACACTAAATTTAAATATTTTAGTTTAGAAGTATACACATTAAACGGAATTTTAAAAAGTACCAACTTTAAACTAATTTTAAACATTCACCGACTAAAACCTCCAACTAAAAGACCTAATAAGTAAAGAGCTTCGATCTTAAATAAAATTTCAGTTCATTACAGATAAAACGCTAGAATGAAAAAAATATATATATACAAAACATAAAGAAAAGTAAATGAGTGTTCATTCACAATTAGCTGGACTTCCTAATAACGATATTTAATTTCTAATATTTTTTGATATAGATATTATTATAGAAGGTAAAAGTGATTCCATCGTATCTTTGCTTTCTCTCTCCTCCTCCTACAGTACGAGGACAACCTTTCTTTTACTGACTCCTCAACTTTGTTGATGGTGGTTAGTAGTATAGTAGCGGTGATGCCGTACGGTACGTGATGGGATCTGGTGGTGGGTTAGAGCATCCACAGTAAGGACACCCAATACCACACTTTAAACATCTCGATTTTTGTTTCAGTTTCACTTTTTCAATATCCAAAAAAATTATCAACTCCAATAAGCACCCTCTATACAACTCTCTAAAAATTAAATCTCTCTCATCTCAACTAACAAATTTAACTACCATTCTATTTTTCCTCTTTTTCATTTCTATTTTCCCACCACAATTGGAATGATATTTTATATTTTAATTATATTCTATGAAAAATATGTTACTAATTTTTAATAGTTTTAATTACCTTATTATCTAAAAATATATGTCAATCAAGGGACAATTTATGTTTAAAAAATATTTTAATTTTTTTTATCCTCACATATACAAAGTATTAAGGACACAAGACTAATAATTTTTTTGATTAAAAAGAATTCACAATTATTTCAGATAATAAAAAAAATATCTTTTTATTTGATTGATTGATAAAGTTTATGATGATAATGTAACAAAAAAAAACATGTATATCAATTGATTTGCAACAACATAAACATTAAGAAAAAAAGAGAGGTGATATAATTAATTTTTAAAGCTTATGTGTTTTTTTTAAGTAACAAAAATAAAAATAGCCCAATGACTGAAGCTACTGCTGGGAAGAGCATACAATGATGTAGAAAACCACTAAACAAAAAGGAAGTTCTCAAGACGGGATTTTGATACTTTAATCCCAATAGCCCATTTCTCAGCTCCTTTCTGACTGAAGAAATTGATGAAGCTATACGAGTTGAACTTTGACATGCTGAATTGAGTAGCATGTATTTCTTACAAAAGGAACCCTTCAACTGGTCCCAAGGAAAAAAAAAAAGTAATAGCCACTGAACAAAGATCAACCATAGATACTATGACATTGTTGGTAATAGCTAATGAACAAATATAAATTCAAAGATAAATTTTCCCATTACTATGTACAAAAATATTTAGTTCAAAAATTAATTAAATACATTGTTGAGCATGAATTGACAATCCTGCTTGGAATTCCCAAAAGACATAACCATCTACTCAAAGATAAGCTTTCAAAATATAATTTTTTTCACCACCTACCTAACTACTAATGAGACCCAACCATACACACTTCATACCGACATAAAGTCTTTCTCCCCTGCTCCTTTACTTAATTCTTTCTCAGCTCTCCTTCAGCCACAGAGAGTGCATGACAAATTGAAAAAGAGTCTCAAAAACAGTGCAAGACATATCAAAACACAACTTAATACTGTGAGCAAAAACATGGAGAATCTCATAATGAAGCACTGAACCGATTTTCAAGGTTACATGGATCTATATTACCCCCATCACGGTTCAGCCGTTTGCTTGCACTGCCTCCCGGAGAGTACTCCAATTGTCGAATCTCTGGAAAAAAAAATGGAATTTTAAGTAACACATAAGAAACATTTGAAACAATAGGATAAAAGTATTAATGGTGCAAAATATACCATCGTGTTCCCTCTCAAGTTCCTTCAGCTTCTTATATCTTGCAATCTGACCATCCAGAACCTCAGATGTCAAAATATGTGGAGCTCGACTCATCATTTTATCCTCAGTATCCCCTATGGCTTGAACAATTGCAATGCTACATTGCAATTGTTCAAGCTTAGTTTTCTTCACCAAATGGAAGGCCTGAACTTCATTGGCTGCTTTTAGTGTTTCAAATTGAGCCTTGTTGGTTTCTTGCATCATCGAAGCCGACTATTTTGGGAGATCCTCCATTCGAGATACTTGTTCACTCAACTTGTTATTACGCACGGACCCTTCATCCGAAGCCTTGTTGCCGCTGCGCGACGTTTCTCCTTTGATTTTCTTCCTAAAGGCCTTTCTAATGGCTCGGAGCGGATACAACTTGGAGTGGGCCCAATAGGTGTGACCGGGAGGGAGAGTCATCACTTACATGAATTCTTGTAGACGGATAGACACCGGTGGCATCAAGACCAATTTCGTGAAGTCATGCATAGGGGATGCGGGGGAATTCCATTGACCCCATCACTTCTTGGAGAAGGTGACCTTTACTTTTTCACCGCGGAAATGTGCCACTTGGCCGAGTGTTTAAGTATCTCCCAGCGGTGGTAGAACTTAAAATCACGGTCATGGTCATTTTTGAATACTTCATAACAAGCTCCCACTACAATAACATAAAACATCACGCACTTACTTTACACAGAATGAAGTGCTACATATTTGTTAAAAATAATGTCAAATTATTAATTTCAACGAATCAGTACAACATTACATAAAACATTTCAAAAGCTACAATAACCTTTACTTTTTATCAGTACAAGGAACTAACCTCATCGGCCACGTTTGTGCCGCTTTGATGGTTTCGTTGATTCGGTGATAACTCTCTCCATTTTGTTACATCGGCTTGAATAGCCGCCCACCTATTCTCCAAACCTTTTTAGTACGTCTGTTCCAGGTTGGTTTTACAAAAATCCTCAAAGATGTGCGACCATAAAGTATCACCGGTTTGACCGGTACCAACAAGCTGGATTCTCGAACGTTGCACCCAAGCCTCACAAAGGGCCTTGTCTTCAATGTGCTTCCAGTTTGGTGCTTTTCTATTAGCAGCTTTTGGTGGCACATTTAAAGCTTCAGCTGAATTTGATTCAGCTTGGGATGTAGGAAAATGAGGTTGATAGTATGTAGAATGGGGTGGTATACTAGATATGGGATGGGTAGGAGTTTGGTTTCTTGTTTGCATATTTTCTCTTAAAAAAGATGCATATGCAGCTTGCGCTGCCTGAGCTGCCTGGGCCTGTTGGAGTGGTGTTGGGGTGAAAATGAATCTAGGTGGCCAGTTCAATGTGCTTTCTTGCGTCGGTGGGCTGTTTATGTTAAGTTGCACCGGGGGCAAGCTATGTTCGAAAGGTGGTCGGGAAGAATCCATATATTGAACCTGTACACACCAACACGAATTGTTATATACTGATAATTCATTACAATTGTTAACCATCAAGAGATTATAAAGCAAAATTAAAGTTTAACATAAAAAAGACTGAACATAAGAACTCAAACAATGCAAGATACCCGAGTGTAAATGCAACTGAAAATGTAACAAAGTTTTATAAAGCTATGTCATTCAAACCCCCAAAATAGTATATCCCCTCATATACACTCTCAACCATAAACCACCAAACAATCTCATTTTTACAAAAAAATATGGAGGATTCTATCATATCTATCCTCCTCCATCTCATTGAAATCTAGACTATTTCAGTGAAGCTTTTTGCATGTTATTCACTAGTACCCTGTGCAAATATTTTGGAAGTTCTGTTTATGGTTGAAACTTCATACACACACACACATACTGAATTTCTCCCTTTAAAATACATTGATTCTATGGTAAATATCAGTCTTCAACTTCTACTTGCAGTCTATGTCACCTAGATTCTTCCAAGGCTGAAATCTTCTCATCAATAATTGAAATTTCATTACGTAAGACATAATAAATGTATGTTAAATAGTGATTTGATTTTGTACTAGGTTGACTTTCAAAAAAGGAAATGGGACTATTTTTTTGGGATGCAGAGAGTAAAAGACTATACAAATTTCATGCCCTGCTACCAAAGTGATTCAAACCTGGCTCGTCATGCCACTACAATTTTGAGGTTTAAGGTGTTCTCTGAGCATGGTGAACTCCTAAGGAGCTCAATCAGGAAAACTGCTCCATCAATCAGAATTCATACAGCTTGTGCATTAGCTAACTTACAGTGGCTATCAGTACAGGACCATCTTAAACTTCTAATTTATTAAAAAAGAAAAAGAAGTGAAGCATGTCATAATGAGAAAACAATTATTGAACAAAAACAGCTAATGACAAGCTACATGTGGTAAAAAATTGGCACATAAGTCAAAAGAGCTCCCTTAAAAGCTGGAATTTTCATTATAAAGCAACAATAGCTAATTGACTGTGTATGTTTATCAAAAAACACATTTCACTACAAAAGGTTTTTATGACTCAATAGAACTCTTAATAACTGTATAAGCACTTCCAGAATTCAAAATCGCTTCCATAAAATGTACCAAAAGTAATTTCTTCAAATCAAGAACTACAACTTTGCAGGTTTGTGTGATGCACCTCATGGTTGTATCCTTGCTCGTTAAAATGAAAACTACTTTCAAAAACCTCCTAATGTCAACAACCAAAAACTTGAAAGAAGAAGTTGCACAAAGGGAAACAAGAACTGGGTAACATCAGATAGAAAATGAAAATGGGTAAACTCCACATTACATTTACAAAATGAAATGTAAACATCGATGATACTGTCATTAACTTCGATCTTAACTGAGTCCTATGTCTTCAACTGCAATTTCTGAAGTTCAATCTTAACAAAGAAAGTGAAATTACAATCCCATTTCAGTCATAAATGTGCAGCCCAGTAATTCAGCAGAAAACAATTGTGGAGTACCACAAAACATCCATGGTATCATCTAAAATTAAATCCCAAAAAAAAAAGTGCAAAACCAACTTCTATATCAATTTCAAACAACACATTTGCACATAACAAGTCAACTCAATGCATAAAAACAGAAAACCAAAACAAAAAGAAACTATTGTTCTAGGTTGTAGAGCTAATTTATAATCACAAGCATAATGTTAGTCCATAATCAGCTAAGAAAATATCTATATTTTATAATCACAAGCATTATGTTGCAAAAGGTAGAAAGCATAACTCAACTCTGTTATCCCATTCCCCCCATTATAAAATTTAAGCTACAAAAATTTATTACTTTCCCAATTTTTTCCTTCTTCTAAAAAAAATTGCTTACTATATCATCACTCTCGGTCTTCATGAACCTGGGCATATTATTTTTGGAGATCGAGCGAGTACACGAGAGAAATTCCTCAAATGTGTTGGTAGTAGAAAGAGCCGTGTAATAAAAAATTATAAATTTCCAAAGGTACTAGGGTTTGTGTTACATACTCTTTGATCGTCGGAAGGAAATCGTCCAAGGAAGTTTAGGGACAGGGAGAGCTCGTCAAACGAAAGCCCGTATTATAGCCGCCATTGGCTACTAGCTCGGTGTTCTTTGGTGGTGTCCAAAGCGATCGACGAATCATTGGAGTCACTAGTTTGAGCCAAACAAACTGGAGAGGAAAGATGGAGATAAACAGGGGAAGATAATTACCGGAGAATGACGCAAGGATCGCCGTCGACGGTGGTGATCGTGGAATTGACTGGAAAGTGCAATAAGGCGGGAGAGTGGTTTCACGATGGAATGCGCGCGAGAGGTATCGAAGTGATACTATTCAAGCTAAAAGGCCCTCCAGTTTTGAAGTGTTGTTTACTGAATTTTAGAGGAAGAGGCGGGAGTAGAGTGTCCACTGTGAACTCCAGTGGGGTAAAAGACTCTAAACTTAATTTTAGAGTGTGCTAAAAGTAAGTCCATTGTGGACGCTCTAAGTCCATTGTGGACGCTCTTAGAGAGAGGGAGTGAGCGTGTATACACAATTGAAAGGAGGTTAAAAGAAACGGAAACACGTGCCATCACGTGTAAAACAATGCACGTCGGTCATAAAGCGGGGCAGGGGTAGAATTGTCCTTTGCGTATTATAGCGATTATCCATCCGTTGCGTCACCTTACAAGAACCAATCAGTTGGGTCTTCAAGCCACGTTTACATCTCCTTAGAAACCACGTGTCATACACCAAATACGTGTCAGTTGCTTAATGCATCGTCTGGCTCCCAATAATAATATCCCCACCCCCTCCCCCATTTCCTCCTCCAAGTAAAGTAGCAAACATATATCTATCTCTACATATAAACCGCAAGTTTCATTCTCAACTAAGTATCCGCTTAAAACTTCACTTAATTGCTTACAATAACTCACAACAGAAACACTGGTAGTGTAAATCTTTACAGTTTGCGCGAAAATGGAATCAACAATGGCGCATCCTCACGGCCGTAATTACGACGAGGGCACCCATAATACTGGTTTGCACGCCGGTAAGATTGTAATTTCTCTACGTTAATTGCTAATCTTTATTTTTAACTTAATTATTTCACTAATTTGTTATGTACTTATACAACTGCTGCTAATTATATATATATATATATATATTTTAAATTTGTGATGACGTACAGTGATCGAAGGGGAAGATGAAGACCATCACGAGAAGAAATCTGTGATTAAGAAAGTGAAGGCCAAGGCCAAAAAGATTAAGGATAAACTTACATATGGACATGGCCATGAACATACTGAGGAAGAAGATAAAGATGATGATGATGATGATGAAGAAGAAGAAGAAGAAATGGTGCAAGACCCGGAAGTACATGGGGCACCAAGTATGTCTATTATCCTATACGTTTTCCACCTGTTGATCTTTGAAATTAAGTTGTGCACACTAATTATGATATCTCTGTGCTATCTGATCAATTAATTAGAAAGATCTTGGTAAGCAATAATCATGTTTTGTTTAGATGATATTTATGTATATAGTTTGTTTGCGTATCAAACAAGCAATTTGGCTAATTCACTTGGATAATCATATTTTTTCCTTTCTCCAAAAATGACAAGAGATCGAGTTGGATCGCATGCATGTACTTAATCTAGTTTAGTTTATTCTAGATTGTACATTGAGATCTCCAGACCATTTTATGAATCAACAATAGTCTAGAATGTTAATATTTGAAGTGGTAAATTACCTAGAGAAATTGCCTTGACACTTGATGATTGGTAAATTTAGTTTCTATTTATGACATGCAGTGTATGAGTCGACTGCTGCGCGGAGCACTGTCTCTAGGCCGGGTTTGGGGCAAGCTGCAGGGGGCGATTACTTGGAAAGGCCATCTGTGAAGGAGGAGTACCGTCATGATGATTCTCATATCTTTGATCCACCGGTTAGGCCTTTCAACCAGTGGCAGGAGGAGAATTCAGGTCTGGATAGACCGACCGCAGCGGCGGTGACTCACGCCCCGACGGATAAACACGTGTCATTCAATCGGCCGGCTGCTGGACGTGGTCGAGATTTAAATACTGATCAATCGACTGGTAAAATTGGAGAACTAACGGGTATCGAGGAAGATCCTCATGCTCCGAAGCACCAGCCAGGTGCAACTGCTCCCTCAAATTATGAATCTAAAGTTCCTGATCCAACTGGCGGAGGTACATAGTACTAAATTTGGTCCTTTGTTGTTTAGAAAATTAATAATTTTGCTTTGGCTTTAGATTAGTCTCGACTTTGACTTGTTGACTTATGTGTTCATGAACTTTGCCCTTCGTTGACTGCATGTAGGTCTTTATTGTGAATAAAATTTGTGTTTGGTTATGTGTTATGGAGTAATATTTTCTTACTAGACTCGCCATGTTTATTGTACTTAATTTTGATTGGGTTTATATGGAGTACTTGTTACACAAGATCAAGCATATAACTATCTTCCTTTTTGAGAGTTTTGACTCTTTTGACTTTTGTTAGGTGGTAAGGAAGCCGGAATTACTTCAATTCTGCTTTCACTAGACAAAATGGGAATCTATGATGACTCGAAACCAAAACCAAAACCGAAACCGGAGGAAGAAACCAAGCAATACCCAAGAATTCATGATCAATTTGCCCCTGAATCTGTCCCGAAAAGCTTTAATCCAGACAAACCAGAAGAATTCCCACGGGACACACTAACAGGAAACCCATCAAACCAGAGTAGCTACACGGAGAAGATATCATCTGCCACCTCCGCAATTGCCTGTAAAGCCGTCGCCGCCAAGGATGCCATTGCCTCTAAACTTGGCTACGCCGGTACTGAGAGCACTGGATCCCAAGAGACTGTAAAATCAGCGTCACCGACGGAATATGCACACAAGATTGCTACCAGCATGACAGAGAAGTTGGCTCCGGTATATGATAAAGTCGCGGATGCCGGGAGCACAGTGATGTCGAAAGTGCAGGGTACTGGGACAGGAACAGGAACAGGGCAGCAGACTGGTATGGAGAAGGGGGCGGATAAGGGAGTGTCAGTAACAACTTACTTGACGGAGAGACTTAGGCCAGGCGATGAAGATAAGGCGCTTTCAGAAGTGATTACTCATGCTTTCCACAGAGGAAATGAGGAAAAGTGGAAAGCCGGGGAGGAGAAACCGGATCAGGGGCAGGACAGTCAGATTTCGGATGCTTTGCACAAGCTGGAATCGGAGAAGGAAGTAGGGGAAGGAAGACCAACGGGGAAGGTGACAGAGTCAGAGGAAGTGATGAGGCGGTTGGGTACCGGAGAAGAGCAGAAGCATTCTGGTGGAGGAGCGGGTAATGTGAGCGTGGAGAAGGGGGTGGTTGATAGGCTGAAAGGGGTGGTTAGCTCGTGGATTGGGAAAGGGGGCGAATCGCAGACGACTGGAACCACATATGGTAGATCTTGAACATTTATTGAATATATATAACTGATTTTTTTAGTGTCTATTGTAAAATTTTAAGTTGAATATATAGGTAGCTGATTATGCAATTGATATAAAATGTCTTGCACGTTGTTGAGTGCAGTGAGCGATGAAGGATTATCAAGTTCATCTGGCAAAAGATGAAGGTGGCCGAAAATGCAGCAGCAGGGGAGAGGATGCCTCAAACCTCGAGCTACTGACATAAAATTATGATTTCTCTCTTTCTTTTCTTTTTTTTTTTTTGGGGGGGGCCGGGGGTGTTTGTCTGTCTTTTTTTTTGTATGGATAATGTGGTTTGCGTTTTGTATTTGAAGAAGATGTCATTATTAGCTTTTTACTTTTTTTGGTGTAAAAATAATTTCATCAATCAGCTCTATAGCTGAAAATAAAATTAAATAAAAGATTTATGTTGTAGTGTAAGCTGTTTTATGATTCAGTAAAAGGCAAGTTTTTGAGTCAAATATACAGCGTTGTTGCCCGCCACAGTCTATATGGGGAAATATACAAAAAGTAAAATAAGTCTCTATCACCCCCTTTTTCTCACTTTCCTCTTCTTCCAAAAAGTGGAAGAAGTTTCTTTTTAATTTGTTGCTAAATTATTACAGAGGATCGTTATTTACACCTATAAAATGGTGGAGTATACTTTTTAACAAAAATTATAAAAATATTATTATAAATTTAGACCTAAATATTTTTTTTTTAGGTTGTTTAGTATCCTTACCAAATATCACTATAGCTGTTCGGTACCTCTACTGAACACCTATAGTAATGTTCGGTATAAGGGTGTCGAACACTCATAGTGATGTATAGGGGTGTCGAACACTCATAGTGATATTTGGTAGGGGTGCCGAACACCATTATGGGTGTTCGGTAACCCAATGCCAAACAAATTATTTAAAAAAAAAAAAAAAGAGGAGGCGGCGTTATGTTGCGGGGAGGGGAGGAAGGAGGAGCTGTGTTGGGGGCAAGGAAGGAGGCGTTGTGTGGGGGGTGAGGGAAGAGAGGAGGACGGGGGTGGGGTGTACCAGGAAGGAGAATGATGTGGTAAAGTGTGTTTGGGGTGGGTGTACTTAGTATTTTAGAAAAAACATTGGTAAGGGTAGAATAAAAAATTAGTGGGGGGTGTACCTAGTATTTTAAGAAGTTGAAAATATTAAGACGGGGTGTACTAATTAATTTTTGGGGTGTAAATAGCAATCGTCATTATTTAACCCATCAAAGAAAAACGAAAAATGAGGATGTATCTCTTATTTGTTGTTAAATTGTCAAAGAGTTATGGGTTAATCACACAATTAGTCTCTTCATTATGAATTTTTTCACAATTAGTCCCTTAATTTTTTTTTCAAATTTCAGTCCCTTGAGTACCAAAATTAGTTACGCTTAGTCCTTTTGATGAATGTTGTTAGGATTTATCTGTTAAGTCAGTCATGTGCCCAACAAGTAACTTTGGTTAAACGCATTTATGAAATTTCATGTGCAGGACTTTAAAAAAAAAAAGTTGGACCTAGTAAGAGTTTGATCTATCCCTAGGGCTGTCAACAACGCAGCAGCAGCGGCAGTAACACAGCAACAACAATGCAGCCACCATCGCCGCCGCCGCTACCACCACCGTCATCGCCTTCTAAGTCCAAAACCTTGGGGGCGTCTTTACTTACATGGCAAATTCGTTTGCGAAAATCGATAGAGTTACGATTTCTGAATAAGGGTTTGAAATTTGATAAATTAGAGAAAGAACATAAAAATCTCAGATTTGAAATTGAAGTGCCATAAAAATTCCAGATCTGAAATTGCACTCTAACCTTTCCTGGGTTTGTCCCTCCTCCGAAGAGAAATGTCAAATCTCTCTTCCCTTAAGAACAAGCCCTAATTTTCTATTCCATCCTATTCCCTTAAACCCCCAAATCAGATCATTCCACCCACAATTTGGTTTTGTTCCGATTTCATCTCTCAGCTCAATTCCCCAATTTCTAGTGGTTCATTTGTTCGATTTAGGGTTCTTTGATTCATCCCCATATCCCGATCCTCAATCAAAACAAGAAGACTTTCTTGTTGATCAATAAGTTTAATATCTGTCAATTTTGTCTTTGATTATGTGTATGTACATACTCATACTATTTTAGTGGGGGGATTGATCTAGTGATGGTAGGGCAGGTGGCGTAAGGTGAGGGTTATGGTGTCTTGAGAGAGAGAGAGAGAGAGAGAGAGAGATGATTGAAGTGGGTGTTGGCTGTTCTCGGAGAGGGATTATCGGCGATGAGGGAGGCAACTGGAGACAAGATCGTTGGCCGAAGTAGGGGTGAGGCTGGATCAGAGCAAGAGCTTGGCCGGATTTAATGGTGGCGTGACTGGAGTTGGGAAGCTTGCGATCGGAGACAGCTTTTCTTTACCACCGCTAAAGACGCCAGCTGGAGACGGAGATGACAGTGACCGAACGATAGTTTGTACGTATTCATGAAAGTAATGATATTAGGGTAAATGGGCCAAGAAATTCCAATTTTGCCCTTACTCAAATGCACGTGAGAGCCATATGAGTCACTTAACGGAATTTTACTAACGGCATCCATCAAAAGGACTAGCCGCGTGACTTTTTGAAACTATTGGGATTGAAATTTTAAAAAAAATTGTTAATAAACTACTGGTGAAATAATTCATAATTGAGAGACTAATGATGTCATTAACTCTAGAGTTATTTACTTGATAAAAAGGAAGTGAGGGAGAGGGGAAACTTGCATTGAAGGTTTATAAGATGGTTGTATACAGAAAATAAAAAAGTGTGTTCGGAACGTGATTAAATAAACTTAATTATTTTTAATTACTTTTATGTTTATGTATATGTATTCTTTTGTTATTATCTAATAATATTTTATAATATTACGTCTGCAAAACAAATACACTATTTATAGACAATTATTAGAAAATTATATTCTTAAAGTTGAATTCGGTTAGAAATTTTGTAAGTATATAGAAGGCAGTAAGTTATTTAAAGAGTACTTGTAGTTCACGCACTTAACAAAAAGTAAGGGTACTTCGTATACATTTTATCAAACTCAGGAAGGGACTGGGTGAATTAAATGATCTCATTTACATACACGTTTTTTGGGTTACCGCAATTTGATCAAATCTCAACAAAGATATGCTCAAGATTTTTATTAATGAAAGTAAGCTCAATATTAAGGGTCTGTAATTTGATTTGGCTTCTTAGAATGTGTTAATACTTGTGATTTATGGTGAGTTATTTTTTGAGTATTTGATTTGATTTATGTAATGACAACTCATAACCGCTTTTCTTTAATGAAACTTTTTATATTTTAAGATTATCCTTATCTGTAAAGTAAAATTCATTTTGTTCCTTCCATATATTTCCTAAGATTTAAACTAGGTTTTTTTTTTTTCTCATCTTTTCTCACAACAGCTCATCAGCACTTTGAAACATCTAAATCAAACAATATCAGTTCATTAGTCCATGAATCATAAGTCATTAGGTATAAGTTATCAGTCATAAGTCATTAGTGATCATTTACAATTTTCAGCTAAATGAAACACCCCCTAACTAGCTTGGTATTGAGCGTTGCATTGGGAAATTCATCGTACTATTTCCACTTAAGAAATAAGAAATTTTGAAAATAAATAGGTTTAAAATAGACCTAGTCATATACTAATAAAAGAACGCAACTATTGCCAATTGACCCTTTCATATCACTTACTTTAAGAGAGAGTATTTATAGTTCAATACGAGTAGAAGATTCGCAGATTAATTGTTTATTAGAAGAATCATCTTTTTCGAGGTAGTTTATATAAGAGATTTCATCATAACTCTAAGGCTCCGTTTGTTTTACGAAAAATAAATTTTAAAATATATATTTTTTATTTTTTAGTATTTGGTAACATTTAATAAATATAGTTAATGTAAAATCTTTTACAAGTCAATGGAAAATGAAGCCTTCTTTTCAGAAAAATGACTTACGGATTCAATTTTCGTAAGTCATTTTCCAAAACTTGTTCATTCCAATTTTCTCCTTATATCACCTTTGCACATTTGGATGTGCTATATTTATTTCTAATTTTTCATTTAAGAAAAATAATCGTAATATTTTACCGTAATATTTTGAAGTGATTCTATGAAAAAAGTTTTATTTATATACTTTTTATTATTCGTGTTCGTCCCAAAATAAATGTTCACTTTTATTCACGATCACAAATAAAATAAATATTCATTTTGAGACGAGAAAATTAACAATAATGTTACAGATTCAAGTAGTTAAATTTCAAAAACATTTTAACTTGATATTTTAATTAGAAATACTAAGATAGAGTGAACATGTTATATATATCCTGTTTGAAATTCTTTAATGCGTTGATTTAAAATTTTAAATTATTTTTTTAATACTTTAATTTTTAAAGAGATTATGACACGGAATAAAATATTTGGTTGAAGAGTGCACAAAGCTTCTGGTATAATGTTTAAGATTATAAAATTTTTAATTTAGGGCTGGAATTGGAGCCTAATATCACCTTTGCATTATTCAATTTTAATAAATACTCCATTCATCCTAAAATAAATGTCTATTATTTCATTTCGGGACGTCCCACAACAATTATCTCTTTCTTTTCTTTTTCTTTTGCTTTTGAAATGTGTTTTCAAGTCAGTTATCAATTATATTATTGTTATTTGTGAGATTGAAAAGTAGATAAACTCTCATTGATTTGATACCACTAGTGATAATTGGGGGTTACTAAACAAATTATTTAAAGTAAAAAACTTTTAAAAAATAAGTGTATATTCAATAGGGAACACTAATTTTAGGACGAAGGGAATATAACCTTTTATATGTATATTTATGATATGTTTCCGTAAAAATTTCATGTATTTGTCAAACACCAAAAAATATTTTCCGACATATTTTCAAAAAATTTATCAAACGCCTAAAAATAAAACATTTTCATTTTTCGGAAGCTATTTTTCAGAAATCATTTTTCGAAAGTTATTTTCTTTGAAACAAATGGAGCCTAAATACCAAATGACCTTGCATATACGATTGCATGGGGGGTTTTCATCATTTTATCTCATTGCCCGAAGTACCTGAGTACTAATCAAAAATCAAAGTAGATAGAGAATTGATCACGCAGAAATGGTTTTGGTGACCACGTCAGCTCCGTGTGTAGCAAGTTTCCTTGGTCAAGATGCCTCGGCTCTCTAAAGGCGTCCTTCGTAAGGGGTTTGATAACGGGACCAAGCACTACCTGTCAAAACAGAGACCGTTAGGGGTGTCGGGGGTTTGACCCGACTATGACCCTCCGGCGTAGGAATCAGTATATGGAGTAATGAGGGGAGGTGAGAGGCTTAAATGAGGCTCTCGTGAGTAAATGCGCAGGCAGTGTATGGGAGTGATATGGTAGTTGAGAGTAAATGAGCTATGAAGAGTTCTTATCTTGTATGGAGTAAATGTTACCTTAGTCTTGAATGCATTCTGGTTCCTGGTATTTATAGCCAATGGTGATACTGTGTCGATGTTTGGTGTGTCACCGTGAATGGAGGAGGATGTCCATCTTGAAGTATGGTTATCTTTGGGCACGTTGTCGAGTAGGTGAGCAGGTAATATCTTCTGGATTTGAGGAATGGGAGGCGATAATCGGGCGCCGCCACACGCCGAAGGGCGCCATTAGTGAGAATGTATGGGTTTTGTTGGATTAGGTGCGACACTTGTGGGCATTTAATCTTTGTGAGGCCGACTGTTCCAAGGTCGCGCGGGGTCCTCGTATGTAGTCGTCCTCGGTGACGACTTGGGTCTTAGGTCACGCCGAGGTTTGGATTGACCGGCGACCTCGGCACGGGGTTCGAGCTTCTTCTTGCCGTGGCCCCGGGTCCTACTTGGAGACTACGTGGAAGACACGTGTTGCATGTATTTGGGAGGATCCCATCGGTAGCCCCAAGTCCTCTGAATGGATTTATCTGAAGACGAGGAGTTTATTTTAGAGCTCAATACAACTCCTAAGTGTTTGATCTTCGTTGATTTGCGGATGTCCTTGGCTTCGACCTGTTCAAGTACCTCGCTGCTCTGATACGACCACTTGCTGGCGAGCTTGATTCTTCGGTGCCAGAGGTCGTTCTGGTTTTCAATAGTTGCAAGTGTTCTGGAGGGAAACACAATCAGGAAAGAAATGGCGGGCTACTACATATAGTGGAGTGAGGAGAGAAATTGAATGCTCGCGATGATCGAGGTTATGAGGGTTCTGACTTGTTGATGATCGCTATGGTGCGACTGAGTCGAGGAGGTACGTCCTCGCCATGTCGTCGCTCATAGGAGGATCATGTCAGCAACTCGGTGCGACTCATGTCGAGCACGATCATAATGAGGTCGCGTCTCGTCGTCGTGGCGGTAATCGCGGGCGAGCTGGCTTATGTCAGCCTTTGGTAGCAATCTGGGGAAGATAAATTCGCTTTTAAAGGTCACATCAGATAATTATGAGCGCGATATTCGATATCGCTTTACATTCAATGCGTGACGCTTCAAATGTCAGGAATACGGCGGAGCGCGCCTAGCGCGTCCTCCTCACGTAAAGTGGCTTATGGGTACATTGTTCGAGATCCCTTCTTGGGTTGACCCGTTTACCCGGGTATAAATAGGCGAATCCTTTGTTTCATCTTCACTTTTCACGAGAGTTTCAGAGAGAACCCTACTCCGGCTAACGGGCGATTTCCGGCAGAGTTCAATCATCTTTTCTAATCGTCATTATTCTTGTTCTTCTTTGCTCCAACCGATTTCCTATCGTAGGTTGGTTCCTTCTTCTATTTTCCCGTTGTTTTGATGTCTCTTTGAACTGTCTCTATTTGTAAACCGTATTTGAGGGTATCCGCTTCCCGCCGGCGACATTGACTTCGTTGTTCTTGATTTCAGGCGGATTGTTCATCTTCCACTCTATTTTCCAGATTTCTCCTTTGACAAAGGTAATCTCTCTGTTCTTGACTTTGGAAAATTTTCAAATTCCACATAAGATGTCTTTTTTGGAGGGAGTTAAGTTTGTGTTTAATCCTGTTGAGATTGTGAGTTCCACGTCCTCGCCGAGCTCGGATTCTTCGAGCTCGTCGTGTCCTTCTAGCTCGTCATCTAGCATGTCTTCCCGAAGTCTTTGCTCGCTCTCCTTCGGGTAATAATATATAGGCAAGGCGAGGGCGGCGGGTCTTCGTACCCGGCGCGGCCCGAACATACTTACTCAACCAGGGTATAGAGGTAGAGGCTTTCTTTGTGGTCGCGGACGACCTTTATTCTGTTAGCGACCTTTCCTCGTCGATGCCCATGTTAATAATTCGGCCTAGTGAGGTTATAGACGAGCTTTATCGCCAGTATTTTACTGTTCAAAAGGTGATAGGAAAATGCGTGAGGCCATTGAGGCAGAGAAAGCTCGCTCTGGCCGGGCTCGAGCTCGCGAGGTCCCCAAGCCCGTGAGGCCGCGTGCCGGCCAGAAGAGATACAAGATGTTAGCTCGCGGCCCCTATCCGCTCGCAAATTGAGGTCGTCTAATGAGTGCGTTTTGTACGGATGGCGAGGACAAGGGCGGAGCTTCCACATCGAGCCGAGTTGACTACGAGCGACACGAAGCTAAAACCGGCGAGCCCCGAGGCTTGGGCGAATCAACTCAGTGCTAAGGACCTGACCCTCTGGAACAACAACTACAACCATGCCTTCAATGATTTCCGAGGGTCCTTTATAGCCGGCGATGATCTGGCTAAGCTGAGGGGTTTGCGAAGCCGGGTTGGCTTCTACCTTAGTTTCTTCGAAGTGGGTCTTCGTCTTCCTCTGGACCCCTTCTTCTGCTCGTTCTTGAGCGAGATGTCTGCACATCCCCTGGATCTTTCCCTCAACACCGTGAGGATGTTGATGAGTTTTGCGGCGGTTACTCGGCTGCTCGGCTTCGAACCCAGCGTCAACCTCTTTCGCCACTACTTCCTTGTTTGCCAAACTTTGGATCGAACTCGGATCAGCGCAAGTCCCGAATTTTGGGGTGAAGGCATTTCGAGACTCCCAACAAGGTGAGTGGTTGGGGCGATAAAGTGGTCGGGGTTGAGAGCCGCCGAGGATGGAATTTCCCCCTGCCGACGAGGCGATTCGAGATCCACGCTCGTAAGAGGGACGAGCTTTCGGCCTATGAGCGCGGCGAAAGCTGCTATTGAGGAGCTCGGATTCGAGGAAGGTCTCGGCCGTTTGTATCATTGGAGGAGGCTCCTCGAGGATGAAGGGTTCTTTGCGGTGCGGGCCTTTCTAGAAAAGAGGTGGGCGGTATCACGCCTCGTGTGCCATGCCCGAGGTCAAAGTTTTCGGGGTGGTACTTGCACAGCGCTCTTCGTGAGCAATGCCCATCTGCAAGGGCGAGCGGAGAAGGGATGCGACCCTTGTAAAATCGAAAACCCTTAACTCTTATTTGTCATTTGATTCTTGAGTTTTGATTTCGACTTGGTTATCGACTTCTCTTTTCCTTTTGCGCGATGTTTAATCTTGATAAGTTCCTGGCTTAAGGGTGGCTTGGTGAGGCCGCGAGCTCGGGCACAGCGCGCCCGTCAACCCGCAAGGGCTGGGGCTGCACCGTGATTCCCACCATGGCGGTGGGCCTGCTCCGACCAAGGACCAGTCGGCGAAGCGGTCGGGGCCAAGACAGCCGATCAAAGTCGTCTCGCCGGAGCCTTCTCGCAAGAGGAAGAAGGTTTCCGCCGATAAAGGGTCTGCTGCCACCGTTGAAGGCGCTGGAGAAGGTAGCCAGCCCGAGCAGCCATCTTCCGAGGCTGGGGACAAAGTCGAGCAGACTTCGGCAGCGCCTCCGACCTCCGAGCCAGCGGGCTCCCCCCCTGGCGACGTGCCTCGTGGCTCGGGCCGGTAGGTTCCCACCGGCCGCGGCGGCGGATCGAGCGGCGAGGCCATTGGCGAGTACCCAATCTCGTCAATGTGGTGGCTTCACTGGACCGGTCCTCGGATGGGATCGTCGCTGGCCAGGGGATCATCCTTAGATGCTTGGATGATAAGCTGGTGGAGAGGATGTCAGAGATGGGGAGGATGCAGCTCTTCGGGACATCTGGTGTTGCCCTAGCCGAGGTACTTATTATCCTCTCCTTGTACTTTATGGAATTATTAGTTTTCCTTTGTCTAACGAAGTTTTACTCTGTTGATACAGTTGGCGGGGTCTCTACACACCCTCGGTTGCGAGCTCAGCGATTCTCGCACCGAGGTTAAAAAGCTGACGGCTGAGAAGATTCAGCAGAATAATGAACAAGGGCGGTTGATCGGCGATCTCCGTGCCTCAAAAGAGGAGACCAAGCGCGCCAGGGCCCAACTCGCCGTTTCCGAGGACCTCAAGAAGAAACTGGAGCAAAATCTTGAGAGGGTCCAAGGTGCGGTGACCAGACTGACCGAGGAGAGGGACATATTATCCGAGGACAAACAGCAGCTCGAGCAGCGAGCTTTATCTGCTGAAGAGAAGATTGCTCGGCTGGAGCGAGAGCTTGCTGCAGCTAAGGCGAACCCTCCTCGCGATCAAGTTCTGAAGGAGTTCCAGCAGTCTCCTGCCTTCGGCGAGGTGATTGTTCCATATTACATCCGAGGCAGGGAGCACGTACTGAGGGTGGCCGCTGGCTCTGGAGTCCGCCTCAGCCGTCTGCTAGAATGGGGCCAGTGTGAATTTTTCAGTGACCTGGCGAGGAGCGGGCACGAGCTGGTGCCTTTCACGGCGGAGGAACTCGTCACCCTACATGCCCACGATGCCGAACAGGGCAAGGGTCCTTGGACTCCACCCACTCCTTTGAGCCATAATTTCAGGAGTGTGGTGGATATCCTTCAGGCGGACCCCGCTGCCACATTTGATGGGGATGCTAGGCTGAAAGATTTTGAGGGCGAGAAGACGAGCCGAGATGGGAATAGGGCTTTGTAAATTGTCTCCTCGCTACGCCGAGCTTGGAACCCTTTTGTAATTTCTTTGATGTAATTTGATACTGGCCTTTGAGCCGATGTAAACACTGGCCTTAGTGCCGACGTGCCATGTAAAGTTTTTGCTTTATTTTACTTGTTTGAGTTCATCTTTTAATGAATTGCCATAGTAGTTTTTCAAACGTGGTTACTGGGCTTGAGTTTGTTCAAGTGTTCAGTTTTTGCGAGGTGAACTCCTCGTTCGAGTAAAGTTCCGCCTTTGTTTTTGGCGAGGAACTTTAGTTGAGCGTTGAGGTTCCACCTATTTAGGCGAGGAACTTAATCATATTAGCTCGTAAATGGATTTAGAGGTTCCACCATATTTAGGCGAGGAACTTTAGTTTGAGCGTTGAGGTTCCACCTATTTAGGCGAGGAACTTATATTCAATGAGTTCTTTGGCGAAGAACAAGCCTTTATGTTTATTTGAAGTGTCAGGGAATAAATGTAGATTAGGAATGCCAAACTCGTAATTTCATTGATAAAAACATGTTTACAATTTTACAATGATGTACAACATTTTTCCCCATTCACTGATAGTATCTTCGAAGGTGGTCGGCGTGCCATGGATTTTTCAGCTCTTTTCCGTCTTGGTCAGCCAATCTGTATGTGCCTTCTCTGATCATGCCTTTGATTTGATAGGGTCCTTCCCAGTTAGGCGAGAGCTTGTTCCTCGTCGCGTTTCTTCCAGTGACCTCAATCTTTCGCAGTACCCAATCCCCTACAGAGAATGATCTCGGCTTTACCCTTTTGTCGTGATGGCTTTTTGCTAGTTGCTTGTAATTGACCATCCTCATCCTCGCTTCAAGTCTCTTTTCTTCGAGCTGGTCCAAGTCGAGTGTCCGAGCTTCTCTGTTAGTTGTCTCGTTGAAGTGAGTAACTCGGAGGGTTGGAAGGGCCATCTCGACGGGTGCCATGGCCTCGAGCCGTAAGTTAAGGCAAAGGGGTTTCTCTGTTGGTCCTCGGACCGAGGTGCGAATGCTCCAAAGCACTGCGGGGAGCTCGTCGTACCACTGCCTTTCTTCTCGTCCGGCTTCTTTTGGCGTGGAGGATCTTTGTTCCTTGGCTGGCCGTTTCCGGGATGGGCTACCGAGGACATCCGGTGCTTGACATTCATGCGCTCGCGTGAACTTGGTTGAGAATTGAGTACCGTGGTCGAGACAATTACTCGTGGTAACCCAAATCGACACCGGATGTGATCATGCACGGCCGATGGCCTTGTCCTCGGCGATGCGGCTAGCGGCTTAGCTTCTACCCACTTGGTAAAATAATCAATGCGACGATCACGAACTCGCGGTTTCCCTTAGCTTTAGGGAAAGGACCGATGAGGTCTATTCCCACATGTCAAAGGGCCAAGCTGCGACGACCGGAGTTTGAGGTGCTGTGGAAGGCGAGGAATGTCTGCAAACCTCGGCATTTGTCGCATTTTCTCACGTACGCTTCCTTTCTCAAGCTCGGCCGGTAGTACCCATGAAAAATGATTCGGTGCAGGGGTCCTCGCTCCGGGTATCCCCACATACTCCCTCGTGGACCTCGGCGAGGAGATCTTCTGTGATCTCTGGTCGCACACATCGGAGTAGTGGCTTGGTGAAGGATTTCCTATAGAGGGAACCTCCAATCACAGTGTATGTATCTCGCTGCTCGCTTCCTCAGGACTTGGGCCATGATTTTGTCTTCAGGCTGTGTTACCAGCTCGATATACTCTTGGATCTCGTCAATCCAGCATCTTTGAGTGGGGTTGATAGGTAGAACAGGCTCCTTGTTGATGGAGGGAACTTCCAAAATTCAATCATTATTCCTCCCGGAAGGTCCTCGAGCTCGCTGAAGCTATCTTTGACAGTAATCGCTCGGGCGTTGTTCTCCCGGTCTACTTGTTGTAGTTCCCAATATGTCAATCCGGCCAGTAGTTTCCTTGCCAGTTCGCAGTATTTCAACAAAGTTGGGTGAATGGCCCCGTACTCCCGGAAATTTGCCTTACAACGAGCCGTGAGTCGGCGATTATGACGAGACTCTACTCCGATCTCTTTGGCCGGTTCAATTCCGGCGATCGGTGCTTCGTACTCGGATTGATTGTTTGACGGGAACTTGAAGCGAATTGCTTTCGATCTCTTCTCCTTCCGGGAAAGCAAGGATAGACTGCACCGCGCCTTTCTTACTAGCCGAGCCGTCGACGTGAAGCTGTCCAAAAGGTTGGCGGCTGGACCCATTTGATTTCGTTCTTCCCATGGGGGATGGTGTTAGAAGTGCTCGCTTCCTGCGCAACCGTGTCATCCTTACAAACGATGTCTCGGCGATGAAGTCGGCCAAAAACCGGGCCTTAATCGCTTTTCGCCGCTCGTAGGTGATATCATATGCTGATAGCTCGACGGCCCATTTCATCATCCTTCCCGCGACGTCCGGTTTATGAAGGATTTGTCTGAGGGGCAGGTTGGTGTAGACTACAATGGCATGAGTCTGGAAGTAGTGTCTTAATCTTCTGGCCGCTACGATCAAAGCTAGGACCACCTTTTCTACGTTTAAGTACCTCGTCTCAACATCAGATAGGGCGTGTGAGACGTAGTAGATTGGTCTTTGGGTGGCCTTGTCATCTCGAAGTAGGACTGCTGCCACAGCGAAGTCAGTCGCGGCGAGGTAGATGGAAAGGACCTCGGCTGGCGCCGGGCTAGAGAGTAACGGCGGGCTGCCGAGATACTCTTTTAGCTCGGCGAAGGCCTTATCGCACTCCTCGTTCCATGAAAAATTCTTCCTTCCTCGTAACACCTTCAGGAAGGGTAAGCTTCTGTCAGCTGCTCTTGCGATGAACCGACTTAGGGCTGTGATGCGACCATTCAGCTGTTGGATTCCCCGTATTGAGGTCGGAGCTCGCATGTCCACCAATGCTTTGATTTTCTCTGGGTTAGCTTCAATGCCTCTCTCATTCACCATATACCCGAGGAATTTTCCTGCCGTTACCCCAAAGGCGCACTTGGCAGGGTTTAGTTTCATTCCATTCTTTCTGAGGTTGGTGAATGTTTCATGCAGGTCGGTGATGTGGTCGGTGTCCTTTGTTTTGATAACCATGTCGTCAATGTATGCTTCTACATTGCGGCAGTTGCTCCCGAACACCTTGTTGACCATCCTCTGGTAGGTTGCTCCTGCATTCTTCAGCCCGAAGGGCATCATCTTGTAGCAGTAAAGGGCACCGGCAGCTCGAAAGGCAGTCAGCTTCTTGTTGGCTAACCACATCCTGATTTGATGGTACCCCGAGTAGGCGTCTATGAAGCTTAGGATCCGGTGGCCTGCAATCGCGTCAACGAGCTGGTCTATTCGTGGTAGGGGATACCAGTCCTTAGGGAAAGCTTTGTTGAGATTGGTGAAGTCCACGCACATTCGCCACTTTCCGCTTGTCTTCTTCACCATCACAACATTGGCAATCCAGGCCGGGTAGAGGATCTCTTCGATGATATCAGCTCGTAGCAGCTTCTCGATCTCTTCCTTTATCGCAGCTTGCTTTTCTGGCGAAAAGACTCGAGGTCGCTGCTGAACAGGTGTGACAGCTTTGTCCACACTTAGTTTGTGCACAGCAACCTCTTCGTCAATGCCCTGCATATCCTCGACCTTCCATGCGAACACGTCCTTGTTAGCTCGCAAGAACCTGATTATTTCTTCCCTCTCGTCTTCGGGTATCTCCATTCCCACTTTGATCTTTTGCTCTGGATAATCGAAGTTTATAACCACCTCGTCAATGTTCTCGTGAGGCAGTATGTCAGCTTCGTTCCGATTATCCAGACTTTCGACGACCACCACCTTCGGTCCTCGGGCGTCCGGTCCAAAATCGACATCGTCGGAAGTTTTGGGGTCCGTGCCATCCTTTCCCTGCGGGCTATTTTTCTTAGCCCGCTTTGATTGCTATGCCTCTGTCTGATTGAGCTCGGCCTCACTGGCGAGCTTGTTGGTTTCACTGGTGCCTGCAGCCGTTTTCTCGGCTTCCTTTCTTTCCATGGTTCTTTCTTTTTCTGGGGTCACTTTTTCGTGGTGGCCTCCTGAGGTTGTTGTCATCACTTTCTTCTTCTCCTCGTTCTGCCTCATGAGCTTCAGATAGTTCAGGGTGCTCTTGGGGTCATTCTTCATCATTCCAATTCCTTGTTTTGTTGGGAATTTTATCCTTTGATGTGCGGGGGAGGAGACCATGTCAAACTTAATTTGGGCGGGAAGCCCGAGAATGACATTGTACGGGGACGCCAGGTCGATGACGAGGAAGGTGACATCTTCGGTCCTTGTCTTCTCGTGCTCGCCGAGGGTGACTTGGAGGGTGATCATTCCTTTGGCCCTGGCTTTGTGGCCTGTGAATCCTTCCAGTTGTACACCGCAGGGAGTAAGATGAGCGTCTGAAATCCTAACGCCCGAAGGGAATCAAACATCACATTTCTTCCGCCCGTGTCGATCAAGACTCTTCTTACAAATCGACTCCCAATCTGAACTCGGAGCGTTAGAGGTTGTTCCTTGGCGACGGGGTTGGTGGCGAGCTCGCTTGGATAAAAAACTATCCCCTCCTCGTCTCTGTGCGGAAGTGGGCTGAACGTCTTGTCCAAGTTGTGGATAGTATTCTTGAGTTGAGTGATACTCCTTGTATCCTCAAGTATTGTATGGACCTCGGCGTCCTCGGCTGCGGGGACGTCAACCCTTGGTGGATCTCTTGGCCGAGGTGGTTGCTCGCCTTCTCTCCGTTCAAACCTCCTGAGGGATCCCTGGTCTACCAGTTTTTGGATCGCTCTTTTCAACTCTCTACAGTCCTCAGTGTTGTGTCCAATCTCGTTGTGGTAAGCGCAACGCTTGTTCGGGTTCCTGGGTCTTTCTGGTTCCTTCATTGGGAAGGGCCTCTGGATCTTGTTCTCTCGAAACAGCACGTTCATTATGTGCTCTCGGCTGGCATTGAGAGGGGTAAAGTGCTCGTCCTTCTTGTGGAACTTGCTACCTTTGCCCTTGTATCCAGATTGTTCCTTCTTTGGCTCCTTACTGCCGACCTCCTTGGAGTGGCTTGCTTTCTGACCTTTTCCTTTGTTCTTTTTCGACTCAATCTCAGTCTCTGTTTCCCCGATCTTTTGTGCAGCGAGGTACATGGCTGCACTAGTGGCAGGTCGTCTGAGATTGAACTCGTGGGTCATCATTCCGGGCTGGATTCCAGCTTCGAAACAGAGGATGATCATTTGATCGGGGACATTCTGCAGCTCGGCTGCAACTTCCTTAAACCTTTTGAGATAATCCTGGAGAGTCTCGTCCTCGCCCTGTTTGCACTTGGCCAGTCGGATGGCTTTGGGAGGTCGCCACCGATGAGAATTTCTCCAAGAATTTGTTTTAAAGTCATGCCAATCGGCGATCGACCCTTTCTCCAACTCTTCGAACCACTTTAACACGGCTCCTTCAAATGTACTCGAAACGCTTTGCACCATAGATCCAACTTGTTGGTGCAAATGCCCATTTTCGCTCGAAGCTAGAGACATGCTCTCTAGCGTTTGTCTTACCCTCATACGACTTAAGGGCAGGGAGTTTCGGCGGAGTCGCGATGTGTCCCGATTCTTCGCAAAATGGGGCGAACGGTCTCGGGGTTTGATGGCAAGCTTGCTGTTTCAAGGCGTCCAACCTCTCGCGAAGTTGGTTGAGCACGGTACAGTGTGGTTTCTTTGTTTGTCGTTGCAGGCGAGGAGGTCGCCTTCTCCTCTTCGTCTTTTGAACGAGGAGGCGTTTGATCGAGTTTCACTTTTTCGGGGTGGGAGATCGCGGGCGATGTCCCGATCGGCCCTGGTTTGCGATCTCCCTCGGTGGGCTCGCTCCTATGCGACCTCGAAGAATACGAAATTCTCGAGTGCACGCTCCCCCTTTGACGAGTCCGCTCATCAGGTCGGGCTATTCTATCATGAACGCTAACTTTCTGTGCAGCAACTCTCTCATGAACGCTCCGTACTGTTGCACTGGAGCCAGAGGTTCGTGAGTGAGGTCGCCCTTGTGATCCTCCGGTATGGCCGCGGGGGGTGATCTCCCTACGACCTTCATCATGCCCGGCATCACGTTGAGGGGCGACCACGCGACGAGCCAGCTCGTGCTCGCGTCTTTCCAGCTCCCTCTGTCTCTCGAGGTAAGCTTTTTCCCTGCGAATGTGCTCTAACTCGGCCAAGTCCCACTCTTTTTGGGTGAGGGGCCTTGGCTCTGCTCGAGCGGGGGGTGTTCCTTCTGTGCGGGGAGCAGTCCCCGTGTTGACATTGCTCGCGAGCAAGCGCTCTCTTCGCTGCCCGCTGTTAGTCCTTTTCTCTTTCCCAGTTGGCTGTTTCTTTTTGGTTATCGTCTGAACCGGTTTCAAGGTCCTTGCTACTTCAGCGACCTTGGCCGGTGTTTCCAGGACGGGATTGGGGGGTTGTTCAGTGGTCATTTCAGTAGCTCGCTGGGGCTGTATCTCCGCTTGAGGAACTACTGGAGTTGGAGGAGGTGGCTGTTTGATGGGGGTTTGTTTAGAGGTGGCCATTTATTCTTTTGTTTTTAAAGATTTTTAAGAAGTCCCGGCAACGGAACCAAACTGATCACGCAGAAATGGTTTTGGTGACCACGTCAGCTCCGTGTGTAGCAAGTTTCCTTGGTCAAGATGCCTCGGCTCTCTAAAGGCGTCCTTCGTAAGGGGTTTGATAACGGGACCAAGCACTACCTGTCAAAACAGAGACCGTTAGGGGTGTCGGGGGTTTGACCCGACTATGACCCTCCGTAGGAATCGGTATGGAGTAATGAGGGGAGGTGAGAGGCTTAAATGAGGCTCTCGTGAGTAAATGCGCAGGCAGTGTATGGGAGTGATATGGTAGTTGAGAGTAAATGAGCTATGAAGAGTTCTTATCTTGTATGGAGTAAATGTTACCTTAGTCTTGAATGCATTCTGGTTCCTGGTATTTATAGCCAATGGTGATACTGTGCTGATGTTTGGTGTGTCACCCGTGAATGGAGGAGGATGTCCATGCTGAAGTATGGTCATGCTGGGCACGTTGTCAGAGTAGGTGAGCAGGTAATATCTTCCTGGATTTGAGGGAATGGGAGGCTGATAATCAGGGGCGCCGCCACACGCCAGAAGGGGCGCTGCCATTAGTGAGAATGTATGGGTTTTGTTGGATTAGGTACTGACACACTGTGGGCATTTAATGCTGTGAGGCCGACCTGTTCCAAGGTCGCGCGGGGGGTCCTCGTATGTAGTCGTCCTCGGTGACGACTTGGGTCTCAGGTCGCGCCGAGGTTTGGATTGACCGACGACCTCGGCCTGGGGTTCCGAGCTTCTTGCTGCCGCCGTGGCCCCCTGGGTCCTACTTGGAGACTACGTGGAAGACACGTGTTGCATGTATTTGGGAGGATCCCATCAAGAATAAACTACAAAATCATAAGTTATTGCATACATGAAGTTAAATGGTACAATTGGAAGATTATAGAATATATGCATCAAACTCAACTCTCTCTTTTGACATTTATAAAGCAATAAGCGTTCGATTCTCAAGGAGTATGCAATGAAATTATCAATCTATGAGACAAATATCTCAAAGGGAAAAAGGAAAAAAAAAAAAAAAAAAAAAAACAATAGTAAACACAATGACATATTTGAACAAAAGGAGGAGAAAGAAAAAAGTAAATATATAACTAAACATGCTACACGGTCAAGACTCTTTTCCATCGCTTATTTCATTTCAACTTACCAAGTGTTTGATACGTATCTTAAAGCCTGTTTGATATTGTATTTTGGTCAAAATGTATAAGTAAAATGCAGCTTATTTTGCAACTCAGTGTTTTAATGTTGTGGTAGAAAAAATTATGTTTTCTAAACACAATTGCGTTTTAAAACGCTGGTATATCTAGTTGTTTTTTTTTCAAAACGTAGATTTTAAAACGATAGGAAAAAAACTGCGTTTTGAAATAATATCTCAAACGCTGCTATAAAGAAAAAATATGTGTTTTAAAAAATTAGCGTTTAAAATAATATGCGTTATAAAAAAATTGTGTTTCTAAGAGCCTGTTTGATTCAGCGTTTTAAAAACGTTGCATTTCGAATGCACAGCGTTTTGAAAACACAATTTTTTTCTTACAAATGCGTTTGAGTCTTTGAGATATCACTTCAAGATGCAGTTTTTTTCCTACCAGCATTTTAAAATTTGCGTTATGGGAAAAATCGGGTGATGATGCCGATTTTTGCACCGTAGACCTGATGGGAATTTGCTCCGATGAATTGACTTGTAGCTGGCCTGAAAATAAGAAAAGAGTTACTGCGCAGGAGAACCCTGCAAAGTCTCTTCGGTGTGAGAATTAGCACTGTATATCAGAGAGAGAATAATGCTAATTTAGGGAGCAAAAAGTGTATAATTGCGCGTACCTTTTATGTCTCTGATGTTACTATTTATAAGAAAGTAGCATGTAGCCCTAGATAATTTTGGGCTTGAAGGATGAAATGTGATCTCGTAGTTTACGGGTTGCGATAACGTGTCTGTTAAGAATTAATGCAAAAAACTTATTGTAGTAGGATTCTACTCAGTTGAAATAGTTCCATGATATATTCTACTTTCGTGATACGCAATGCTGCGGTAAGTGGCCTGCTTTTGTGGGTAAGTAATCTGCTTTCTTTGGTAGTGTACTGTGCAGGTTACTCGAAAGTTGGCGAGTAAGTAGCTTGCCTTGGCGACTTGCTTTGACTTAGTGGCTTTTGTCAACTTTATCCTTAGTCTAAATTTTAGGTAGTTCAACTGGAAATTCTAGCATTCTAAAACGCAGCTGCGTTTTGAAAACGTTGATTTTTCTGTCGTAGCATTGAAATACAATTTTTACAAATAAACTTTATTATATTCTTATATTTTGATTAAAATACACGACCAAATGAACTCTTAAACGCTACACAAAACATGTTCTTATATAAAAATCAAAGTGCTTAATTAAATTTGAGTGATACTAAATGTAGCACCAAAAAAAAACTAAGTGTAGCACTTTTTCGAGTGGTCTGCATATTTTTTTGATGGCCCACCTAACATTTTTTTTTTATGTAAAAAGTTACAAATATAAGACATGTGTGTATATATATATATATATATATATATATATATACATACATATATAAAAGGTTGTATGTATAAATAAGGGGCCCCAATCCATGGCCATTTATATACTTCCTCCGTCTTTTAATTATTGTCTTACTTGATTCGACAGATGAATTAAAAAAAATAATTAACTTAATTATTAATATTAATATAATGTGTAATTTTTTTCAATTCTCATGTGTATGTGACCTACAATTAAAATATAGAAAAAAAATAAAGATAAAATGATAAAAATAATATTTTTTTAAATTTTTTTTAAATAAAATAATTATTTTAAGACAAAAAGAAAAATAACAATAATGGAAGGACCGAGGGAGTATTAATTAGAGATGACATCACATGTTAACTTAACATGGTGATGTCTCCTTTAATCCATCGTATCGTAGCCATCTAAATTGATATAAGAAAATTGTACAGAAAAAAATATATATTTATATTATGCTTCGTATTTATTATTCATTAAAAAAAATTATTTCATTAAGGTTAAGTGCACCAATGGTCCCTATTCTATCAAAAAAATTAAATTTAGTCCATGTACAATGCATATATACACCAATGATCAAAGTTGACCATTTTTGTACATTGATATCCCTCATGAGATGAATGTCATTAGATTTTGCTCCGTTAAGTGAGCTTAGATGAATGCAAATATACAAATTAAAAGTTTAAGGTATTCAAAATAAAATAATGTAAGAAATTACTCATAATTTTCACAGTTTTTTTTATTTTTAGAATTTTTTTTCAATAGCTCATTATTAAAGTAATACATTAAACTTTTAAATTTTACAACTTCGTTTCTCTAATTTCACTTAACGGACCAGACTTTAACAACATCTGATTCAGGGACCATTGTCGTATAAAAATTACCAATTTTAGTAAGTTGCATGCATTTGCGCTGTACATGGACTACATTCAAAGTCTTGATGATATAAAGATCATAGTTAGTAAAATATGGGACGAGTATAATACGTAAAAAAAAAAAAGTGCTAGTATAATACAATTTTTTTCCAAGTTAGGTTGAAAAGTTTTGTCTAAAAATATGTGAACAGAAAAAATACTTCTATATGTTTGTATGCGTATTGTACAAATATTATTGATATATACGGGACAAAATACGTCATATTCTGTATGTATATCTTTATATTTTCATTATTTTTAAGTTTTAATATTTAAATATTTTCACATCTATACACTTTCAAAGTTATTATTTTCGTATTATTACCTATTTATCATAAAATAACTATGAGTTACTAGTCAAATAAAAGCTTAATTAAGCATATATATATACTCTTATGTGTGTAATCAAAAAGTATGAGCAATAACAAATAATACTTTTTAAACTTAATAATTGATAATTTCATGCTAAATATTTTATTCGATCAATTTACAAAAGATTAATAACATAAATAAAATAATTGGTATAATAAAATTATATAAAATTTTTGTATATATTAAAGTTTTATACATGAAGTACAATACATTTTAAATTATTTATGTATACTATACATTCAACTCAAAAGTACTGAGTATTGCAAATTAAGTTTAGTTCTAGTATGATAAATAAAATTTTCTAATTATTTAAATTAATGTGTATTACTAGATTCGTATTTATTAACTACGAGAGAAACCACTGGTCCACTTTAATCCTTTTCATTAATAATAAAAATCTTGAGGAGTAACGTGGATGTAAATATTGACGAAGAGAGTTGCTATTTATACCCTAAAAATTACTTAGTATACTCCATTATTAAGTACACATCACCCTAATATTTTTAACCTCTCAAAATATTAGGTATACCTCCCACTAATTTTCTATTCTACTCTTACCAATATTTTTTCTAAAATACTAAGTACATCCTACCCCAAACACATTTCACCCCCATCCTCCTCATTCCTAGTTAGAGTTGGTAATGGGCTGGGTCGGGCCAGCCCAGCCCCAGCCCATCGGGCCAACACATAAAATTGGGCCAGGCTGGGCCAGCCCAAAATTTGCACGGGTCTCAAACCTCTAGCCCAGCTCAGCCCACTTTTGGGCCATCGGGCCAAATCAGCCCAAATTTGTACCAAAAATATTTTCTACAAAATTTACAAGTTATCACATAAAAAAAAATATTCAAAACTCATTACAAGTCTACAATTTATCAAATAAAATCTACAAATAATAAGTCTCATTTTGATGGATTAAAATACAACTACATAAATTTTTTGTAGACAGGAAAAATGCAAAATATGTTAGAACACAAGTCTACAATTGTTTGGACGTTTGGTGTTCGCACTTCACAGGCTCGCAACAGATAACCAGATTAGATATGACGATATATGAGTAATAAATTAGTGGATGTGGTTGACTGGTTGTGGGTTTGTATGTACAGGCGCACAGCCGGTATCGGCTGGGCTGGGTTAATAAAAGTGTATCAAAATGGTTTGAAAAATGATTTGAAAAGACTTAAAGCTACGAAAAATTTAAATTGAAAATGATTTAAATCTCCACTAAAAGACTTAAAGTAACGAAAATGGTTTGAAAAATGTTAATTGAAAAGTTAATCAAAGTGTATCGGGCTGGGTTAGGTTGGCACGAAAAATTTGAATTTTTTTGGTCCGAGCCCAATTTGCCCACGGGCCATTTGGGCCGGGCCAAAAAACACTTAAATTTTTTTGGGCCTTCTAAAGTGAAGTCCAAACCCCTCATAATATCGGGTTGGCTGGGCTAGCCCATTAGGCCGGGCTAATTTTGCCGGCTCTATTCCTAGTACACCCCACCCCTTCCTCCGCCCTTCCCCCCCACGCCTCCTTCCTCCTCCCTTCCCCGCCTCCTTTTTTTTTTTTAAACAGTTTGTTTAGCACTTGGTTACCAAACATTTATAATGGTGTTTGATATCCCTACCAAATATTACTATAGGTGTTTGGTACCCCTACCGAATATTACTAGTGTTCAGTAGGGGTGCCAAACAATCTAAAAAAATAAAATATTTAGGTTTAAATTTATAATAATATTTTTATAATTTTTTTTTGAAAGGTGTCCTCAGCAATTTTATAGGTATAAATAACAATTTTTGTTGACGAACGCCTATTATACACTGCATTAGCAAGGAAAGGGTATTTACGTAATCTAAATTCATTTTCAGTCTCACAGCTGCGATTTCCATTCAGTAGCTTATACTCTTCGTCAATCTCCAACTACAAAAATCTTACCTGGAATCGTTTGGAAAACAAAATCAACACCGCCGCATCAACTGCTTCATTTCCAGGTCAGTAAAATCGGTCCATTTTACCCTTAGCTGCAAAACCCTCCATTTCTCGTTCTTGTTAAACCCTAGCAGATACCAGCAAAATTTGGGATTTTATTTTGAGATTTGTTCACACCATTAGTACGTCGTCTTCAATGAGTGGTTTTTTCAGGAATCAAATACTTTTGCTGGTTTGTGATTATCTTTAATGGGAATCTCTCTATTGATGAGAAGCCATAAATTGAAGCTCTCTTTGTTTAAGTACCCAATTTTGTTGGTGGGTATTTTGGGGGTTTTAGAGATTAACAAGCTTGAGAGATAATGGGTATTTCGTATTTCCTGATAGAGTCTTGCCATGTACGCTGTTGCTCTATTTGGTCAAAAAGTCGTTCAGAGCTTTTCTTGTGTTTGCGGCATTTCGCGTCCCTTATGTACCGGTAACTTTAATGGCGACGGTTTTGATAATGGGTTTGGAAGAGTTGAGAATTATATCGATGGGACTTGGACAAGTTCCAGTTTTGATTTTGTTTCGAATGAGAACCAAACTGATGGGGAGTCGTTTGGTTCTGTGAGTCCCAGTGATAATGATGACGAACATTGCCAGCCAAATGTATCCAAGCGATCGAGTTTTTTTCAAAATGTGAAAACTGATGCTAGCAGAGCTCTTGAAGTTCTTCAACAGGATGGTCCAGGGTTTGATGCAAAAGTGGGTTTAGATGGTTTGCAATTACGAGTCACGGGCCTGCTTGTGAGAGAAGTCCTTATAGGAATCTTGAAAAGTATAAATTATGTAAATAAGAGCCGGTCTGCGAGACTGGGGTACAAGTTCTTTGTTTGGTCCAGCCAACAAAGGAATTTCAACCACACAACGAACTCGTATCATTTAATAATGAAAATTTGTGCAGAATCAGAGGAATACAAGGCAATGTGGAGATTAGTTGATGAGATGATTGAGAAAGGATACCCAACTACAGCACGTACTTTTAATATATTGATATGTACTTGCGTTGAGGCAGGCTTAGCTAAGAAAGTTGTAGAGAGGTTTATCAAGTCTAAGGCATTTAATTATAGGCCATTCAAGCATTCTTTTAATGCAATTTTGCACTGTCTTCTCGCAGTAAACCAGTACAAGTTAATCGAGTGGGTGTATCAGCAGATGTTGGCTGAAGGTTATCACCCTGATATTTTGACTTACAACATTCTTATGTTTGCAAAATATAGGACAGGGAAGTTAGATCAATTCCATAGATTACTAGATGAAATGGTCGGGAATGGATTTTCTCCAGATTGTCACACATTCAATATCCTTCTCCACGTTCTCGGGAAAGGGGACAAACCGTTAGCAGCTGTAAATCTCTTGAACCACATGAAGGAAGTTGGTATTGAGCCCGGAGTTCTTCACTTCACCACATTAATAGACGGGCTTAGTCGAGCTGGAAATTTGGATGCTTGCAAGTATTTCTTTGATGAGATGAGTAATCAAGGGTGCACGCCTGATGTTGTTTCTTACACTGTTATGATCACAGGATATATTGTTGCAGGGCAGCTCGAGAAGGCTGAGGAAATGTTCTCGGAGATGATTATCAAGGGACAGATTCCAAACGTATTTACGTACAATTCAATGATACGTGGACGTTGCATGGCTGGGAAGTTTAAGGACGCTTGTTTGATGCTTAAAGAAATGGAATTGAGGGGGTGTAACCCTAATTTTCTTGTGTATAGTACCTTAGTGAGTAATCTACGGAATGCTGGAAAGCTTTCTGAAGCTCATGAAGTAATAAGGCATATGGTGGAAAAGGGGAGGTATGTCCATCTCATTTCGAAGGTCAAGGGATACAGGAGAAGTTAACGTGAAAAACTGCGCAAATTTTAGACAATTCACTGTGGAATGCTTAGTTGTGCAGCTCGCTTGACATGTTGTGCCTGTTGCTACTCTCAGATGCTATGTAGTCTTGTTGGCATCAGTATTCTGGTAACTTCGTCCCAGTAAGTTGCACCATTTCTTTTCATTCCCATAGTTTGTTATGGAATACAAGTGACAGATAGAAAGAAATGAAAACGAACGTTTTGTCTGGGTTCCCATTCGTTTGTAATGTGCTATATCTCCTCAGTGGTTTATCTTTTTTGGTATTTCTAGCTTATAGGGAAAGTATGTTCGTGTGCTACTGATTTTGGATATGTACTCTATTGATTGAATATGCAATGTTCTTAGGTATTCAACCAGTTTATTGTATATTATTCCTTCTGTCCCAAAATGGTGTCCCTTTTCAGTTTTTTGCAAAAATTAAAGTAGTAGACTTTTAGGCCATTAGTTTTCTAGGACGTGATAGATAGCAAAGGTGAATTTATTAACTTCATATGAAAGGGACACTCATTTTGGGGCCAAATTTTTTCAAAATGGAGACACTCAATTAGGGATGGAGGGAGTATTGTAATTTATATAATCTGTTACATGGTTTGAAATATGGGTGCGTGGGCTGGTTTCATACGCTTTTCAGATTTTCTAGACAAAACCAAAACCGATACCAAAAGTTCAGTTCCGCAGTTTCCCAAACTGAAGCCAAGGCGAAACCGTTGCGACCAAAACTTTACTCTTGGATCTTGGTTCAATCTGGGTGGTTCCTCTTGGTTTTTGCGTTTCCTCTATTCTTAGATAATTAGGACATCATGAGCTACAAGTCCTAAAGTAACCCATACTTCTAGACTCTAGTACATTAAGCTGTTGTACAAAGTGCAAGATGTCAAGTGGGCCCAATCTTTGTTACTCGTGGTGCCGCCCTGGCTGGAGGGTACATATTTCCAGATGGAGGCTAGGCATAGCGTGGGGCTGAAAGAGGAGGTACTAGTTGTTTTCTGAGTTTGAGATGGTAATAGAGAGGGAGAGAGGGGTTGGGTTGGCGATAGAGGCTAGATATAGGCTGGTGGTAGATAGGGCTGGAAGGGTTGGCTTGGGCGTTGAGGTTTGATCTAGCATCTAGGGTTGCTTTCTGCATTTGAGTCTTTGAGAGGAAAGCAGAGGGGAATAAAGGGAAAGGGTTGGAAATGGAGGCTGCTGCAGCTTCTGGTTCACCGGTGGTACCTGGGGTTGAAAACTTGGAATTTGTTTTTTATATCTAGGGTTAGGACTTAGGTCTGTCTATAAGAACACGACATGTGTCCAGTTACGATATCTCTGCTGTTCTGGTTTCTTTCGGTCCTCCGATTCCAAAATCAAAACAAACCGAAACTTTGGGTTTTCCAACTTATTAGAACTGAAACTAGAGCAGTTCCCACTGGTTCAGTCACTTTAGCATCCATTTGCGTGGTTTTAAGGCTATCAATGGATTGGATTTTGATCCGAATCCGATTCGAGTCTAATGTTATTTTTAGGATATGGATTGAGTTTTTCAATCCAATTATCCGATTGTGATTCGCGTCCGATAACCCGATAGCTTAACAAATCGGATTTGGATTAAGGGTGTTCCGATCCGTTAACAACCCGTTTCGATCCGATATAAAAATATAGTAATATTATATATATAAAAGTTACTTATGCCTATGTTTTTGTCATTCATTATTACTATTTTAACTAAATATAAATTCTTGTGCGCACTATAATATCTTACTAACATTGTCGTTTATGTTTGTTTAAGATGGGAACATAATTTTTTCATTTTTGTTTGACCTTTGATTGAGTAAAAGATACCTTGATATTATTTTTATTCAATATTTTATGAGGGTCAAATAAAATCCGAATCCAAAAATTTAGGATATGGATTGAGCTTTGAAATATCCGAGAGATAATCCGATTCGATCCGAATCCGATAATTTCTTAACAAATTGGATTTGGATTTGATATATCCGATCCATTGATAGATAGTGGTTTGGTTTCTCAATTTGCATTAGGCACCGTTCCATAAGTAGTGGAGTAGGGTACAATTTGCTGTAATCACTAGGGCTGCCTCCCTAAAGACAGTATACGTATGTCTCTAAATGGAGGCCAAGTTGTATGATGCCACTTTGATTTAGCAAATTCCACACTTCCAAAAAGAGAGTTATTTTTAGAAGGAACAACGGACTACGCTTTGAGTACTAATTACTTAATGGTTGTGGACAAATACTCAACTCAGCCTTTCTCCCAATCAACTTGGGGTGAACTACATGAATTCTTTTTCGCCATTCAATTCGGTCCAAAGTAAGGTCATCATACGCACCACACATTCATATATTTCTTTCTTACGGATGCCCATATTAGTTTTAGTCTTCCCCTTCTCCTACTTCTAGTCTGATTGACGTTGATACACTCTCACTTCCTAACATGTGTACTAAGCGGTCTACATTATATGTGTCCAAACCCTACGTTATGTGTCCAAACCATTTAAACAATTGTCTCTCGTTTTTATCTCCTATCAGAGCAACTTTTACTGTGTCACGAATTTAGTCACTACAAATTATATCTTTCTTAATTTTATCACATATCCATCGTAACATTCACATTTCAGCTACATTCATTTTGCTTACATGTTTTTTCTTGGTTGTGTAATATTCGGTTCCATAAAGTAGTGTGGGTGTAATCCCTGTCATATAAAATATTCCTTTCAGCCTAACTGGTATATCCCGATCACAATATAACAATCCCTCCCTCCCAAAATGACTCATCTTTCAAAATGTCATCCGTATGAAGGAATTTTGACAATTTGCTTTGATATACTCCCTCTGTCCCCAAAAAAGAGTCGTGTTTGAAAAATCAAACTCTTTAATATCGTACTTTTGCTTCTCTAGATTTCTTTTAAACTGTAGTAAAGTTATATATATTTTTTTATACAAAACGTTAGCTAAATATCACATCTTTGAAATGAAAGAATTTTTTTTGAAAACTTATGAAATTTGAAGTTTAAATTTTAGATATATGTCTCTTTCTTTGGACAAACCAAAAAGGAAAGTACGACTCTTTTCTTGGGACAAAGTCACAAAGGGAGTATCATATATCTCTGTTTTACTTCCACAAATTTGATATTTCGTGATTGCCTTTGTGTGATAGAGAAAAGGAAAAAAGGAAATAATTAATGAGCAGTAAGATATAAGTAGCTTTAGGTTTCATCTTTGTTAATGGTTAATGAGTCATTGAGTTGACATATTCGGCAGAACTCTGTGAGCTATTTGTCTTGGATAAAGGTAAAATGCCGCTATCATGAAAGCCTACCATGGATACTTTGTTTTGTCTTGTCCTTGACTGATTTCCTATCTGCCATATTTGTTTTGAAATCTCTTGACTAAAGATTTAATTTCAACTCTTTACTGCTTCCTAGCGCTTGTATATATTGTCGGTACACGCTGCGTATGCACTCCTTGTAGCATGTTAGTCAATAATTCAACAAGAAAAGAAAGAAGAAGAATCTTGTAAGTTTCAGCATACCCTTTCTGACATAGCATCATCACATTTCAATTTCTTTTGATTTTCTTTTGCGTTCGGCGTGATGATATGCAATGTATTTTGAGACCACCTTCTTGTCGTCTTCTAGGGAATATTCAGAACAACCAGCAATGAAATGCCCTGTCTTTGATAACCTTTGTCTCCTTTTTTTGTGGGCATATATTAGAGAATGTAAGTTGCAAGTAGTAATCTTTTACTCTCATTCGGTTGCATAGTGTGTTAATTGCATTTTGAAGGCTGTTAGGGAGACACAATCCTTACACACACACACACACACACACACACACACACACACACACACACACACACACACAAGGAAATATATTAATCCACTTAACCACGCAATTGCATTTTCAAGCCTGTTTGGAGACACGACCTTTATATACTTTTTAATTCGACAATTAGCTGGAAAAAACGTACCATATTCTACAGTTTCAGCATATGTAAGTGCTGATTCTAACATTTGGTTCTTCGTAGCGTTTATGTAAGTGAGGTTTATGGATTTAGATGCATTATTTTAGCTTCATGGCTTTATGTAGTTGATGGACTTCTGGTCTTTATAACTAGTTGGCTAACCGAAAATTCCTTCAAATTTTTGGTTCCAAAATGTCTCTTGCTTTATGTAGGCTCTATGTTGCCAGGGAAGATGTGGATGATAGGCATGGTTGACTAAGAGCCAAGTCGACCTACTGGCCCCTTGTATTTATCTAGTTGCTAATGACAAAGGGACTGCCAAGGGAGGGAAAAGACTAGAGAGAATAGAGGGTAATTGCGCTCTCAATGTTCTTTATGAAGGTCTGACACTTGAGATCCATACGTGATTATTTCAAATTATGCTATACATACACTTGCGCAACCATATGGCCATCTCATTACTTTCTCAAACATTAATGCGGATTTCTCTTTGCAAAATTTCTACTAGCATGAGAGTGGACTTAGAAAATGCATTTACCTTTGGGTCATGTAAGAACAATGAAGTATGAATCATCATCATTGTTATGCTGTATGTACCTCCGGTATTCAGTCCTTTCCAGCTTATGTAAAAATTATGAGCCACCGAATATGCTATATAGTAGGTATTGCGACCATCTTCTTCCACTACTAGAAACACGCTAATTACTGTCGGAAAATTTACTGTCGGATTTTTCCGACAGTAATTACTGTCGGAGATTGGGAACTTACTGTCGGAATTTCCGACAGTAATGTTAATTTTTTGGCGGGATAAATGTTACTGTCGGAAATAATCCGACAGTAAATATCCGACAGTAATACAGGTATATTCTCAGAATATACCTTTTCGTCCGACAGTAATTACTGTCGGAGTAGTCCGACAGTAATAATCCGACAGTAAATAAGGGAATATTCTTCGAATATTCCTTTATGCATCGTCAGATTTTTGGAGATTAAAATTACTGTCGGATTCCGACAGTAAATATCCGACAGTATTTCTGACGGAGTATTTCTGTCGGAGTTATCCGACAGTAAATTGAAAATTAACCCCTAAATCGAATAGCCCTCGATCTGTCTCTCTCAGTTTACACACACACTCTCTCTCTCTCTCTCTCTCAAACTACACTCTTTCTCTCTCTTCCTTCAACATCTCCGCACCTCCGCCCCCCACCGTCACCACCGCCCCTCCAGTCGCCGGCGCCCCTCCACCGTGCTCTCTCTCTCGGTTCACTCTCGCCACCCCTCCACCCCGCCTCGCCACCGTCATCACCCCTCTCTCTCAAACCCTAGGTATAATTTTTTTTTAATTTTTAAGTTTTTGTATTTAATTTATGTTTTGATTTAACATATATTTTTAATTTGTTGTTTATATTTTTAAAATTTTTTTTTTAGTCCGCCGCGCCAGCTCCGCCACGCCACCGCCGCCGCGCCACCGCCACCCTCTCGCTCTCCTTGCGCCACCGCCACCGCCACCCTCTCTCTCTCTCTCCCTAGGTAATTTCCTTATTGCCATCATTTGTACCACCTAGCTAAGCTAAGCTAACCTAAGCTAGCTATTAATCCTCTGCCTGAATGGTTCCTTTATTATTAAATTCAAGGAGGTGGGAAGGTTGGTGTTTGTATGCGTCTGGTAAGACCGCTATTAATCCTCTGCTGAATGGGTATAAAGTTGATTGTAGTATCTTGAATCTGGTTGGGACGGTCTGTTTTCTCTATCCAATTATCCAACGAAGAAGTTATGGTTATGGGACACGTGAGAAATGATCAATATTGTCTTTCCTTCTTAAGCTTGTTCGCCCATGATCATGTTTACATCTTGCCTTGTGTGTTGTTGCCACTACACTGTTCAAGATTAGTTGTGTTTATGCGGACCATTGTGTTGGTGCTTCTTAGGTAATCATTGTGTTGGTGCTTCTTATGCACGAAGTTAACCACGCTTAATCATCAAAATTCCCATCTTCCCCATCTTTCCTCCATGCACTTCCACATAGGCATGTTGATGATTTCATTTGCGCATCTAGTATATGCATCTTCAAAACAAAATGTGCACATTCCAGAGCGAACGGCTCACATATCTACAAACCATTTTTGGTATATTTAATAAATTCGACTTTTGTGCATTAAATTTTCTTTTCTTTCAAAATTTCTAAAATGTAATATCGGCTTCCTCCATATGTGCCGTATAGAAGCGGGGCATCTTGCGATAGGGTATTATGTGGGCGAGTTTCACGTGAAAGGTACATTTGTATAGCAACCAAATGCATAGGGATGACGAGTTACGCATTTAAGATGGAAAGTAATAAGTTGCTTGAAGGTATTTCTAGGAATTAATCTAATCTTTGTATCAAACGCATAACTTGAGAATATTAAGTGCTCTTCATGATCGCTAACTAGCAAATTTAGTCTAAATTACGCATACGGTGCACAGTATCCATGGGATCAAATGTTAAATAATCAAAGCCTCTTTCCAAACCAAGCAATGATACAAGTCAACTGATAAACAAATCTAAAAGGCTCGTGTTCAAGAATCAGCATGTCCATAAGAAAGAAGGCCCTTATACAGGTCACATTTTGAAGTTGTAGTCATCTAGGAAGCACCGACACCTCCCCGGGAGTGTCACATTTCGACACTCCCGACACCCGACATGTCCCGACTTGCCTCCGACACATACTAGACACGCCCAAAGTGACGATTTTTTATTTATTTATTTTGAATTTCGACTCTCGGACACTCTCCGACACTTTAGGACAAGCCCGCCCAAAAGTGAAAATTTTAAAGGGTCAAATGTAAATTTTCATAAAAGCGAAGGTAAATTTTGGTCTAGAGCTCTTTCTCGTCGAGACCTTAATTTGTGAGCTTTTGTAGTTTTATTTTATGGGTCTTGGATTGTAAACTTGTGTTGCTTGTTCGTGTTTTTGTTAAATATTAGGATGTTATTTTTCTTCAACTTCTTATTATTCTTTATATTATCCATTTACGTTATTATTGTCATATAAGTACTCATAATAAAAATTATAATATATTTATATGTAACATGTCCCTGGGGTGTCCGTATCGGAACTTTTTGAAAATTTCATGTTGCGGTGTCCGGCGTGTTGGTGCTTCTTAGGTAATCATTATGGTCTAAACAATAAAATATGAACAGTGAACATTGTATTACAATTTTCGATAGGTAAAACATGATCATTGTGTTTGTGTTTGTGTTTCATACTTGTAGTAGTAGTAGTAGTATGTTTTTTTATAATGCTAGTAGACTTTTAACTAATTTAAACTCATTTAAAATGCTAGTAGACTTTTAACTAATTCCTTCTTAGACTTCTTAGGTTGTTCAAGTTTAATATGTTGATATTACATATTCTCCATTGAGAGTATTATGTTGATATCCATGCATTAGTTGAACCACTTAATGTGTTTCACTTCCCTTTAGAGATTTAATGTCTCTATTGTATGCCCGTAGGATGGCACGAACTAGGAAGACCGCCAGATGTCGCTTATGCATCCGATCTTATTTCAACTCGAGACACGCATTACGAGAACGAGAGAACTTGAGGACCAACTGAATGTGGCCCTAGGTGAGACACCCGAGTGGAGCAAGTGACCCCACCGAACCCTCCCGCACCTACCCAAGACTCCAATAGGGAATGTAATCATTGAGAGTGTGTTACACTCTATGTTTCGACTAGCATGTATAGTATGTGGTATTGGTATCCAATGATACCGATCCGTCCCGTTGAATGTATTTAGAGTTCGAAACTCTTATTATTATTTATGTTGACCTTGTGACTTATTGATGTGAATAGTGCATCACGAGCATGTTAACTTGGGATTCCGTTAGCTTTTTATATTGTCGGTGATGATGGGATGTAAGCTAAGAAATCAACTTTGACTTAAATCAATTAAACATATATTTCATCGATGATCATTCATTAATAAATTATAATATCCGGACACCGATCGCACGGTGGTTCTTAAAGTTATCAAACTTTAAGAATGGACGGGTAGAACAAAAGGATATTATTTTTCATTAATGAATTTCGCTTGTTTCTTTACCCTATAAAGTTACATAAATTTCCCTTAATCACAACCTTAAATTCTAAACCCCAACCTAAACCCTAAATTGGACCCTTAAACAACCCTAAACCATATCTAAACCGTATCCAGTTAAAATTAATCAAATATATTTATCTTTAAAAAAAAAATCAAGTTTTTAGAAAATTAGGATGTAAGCTATATAAGAAATCAACTTTGACTTAAATCAATTAAACATATATTTCATCGATGATCATTCATTAATAAATTATAATATCTGGACACCAGTCGCACTTCGGTGGTTCTTAAAGTTATCAAACTTTATGTTATGTATTTTAACTTAATTGTCATCTAAACTTAGCGTTAATTGTCAACATTAATATACTAATTTATATATAGACATGTCGGGACGAGCCGGTAGAGGTAGGAGTCGGACACCTAAGGTCCGACTTCTACCTACATGCATTGGTACACGGCTACACGCTGCAGGAGGAGCGATCCCGACTTGGATCGGCCCGAGGATGCACCCGACTCTCCCCACGAGCCGATGAGCGGGGCGGGTCCTCATCGACTCGGATCATGGACACGCGAAGATGGTCGGATTATCGTTACCATCTCCAAATTAAGCGAAGTAATAATATTTCGTTTTAAAATTTTAATGCTTGTACGACATTGGTTACATGTTAATTGCATATTTGTATAATATATTTGTTTAATATTTGTCGGTTTGCGGGCGGGTATCCCGATCCGACCCGCTTCCTTGGACGTATTCTCGAGATGAGGCACGAGCGGCCACATTACTCTAGCGTGCCTACGGCGACCCGAGACCGTGGTGGGATGATTTTAGGGTAAGGATTCTAAGGATATATAAAATATGTTAATGTTTAATAATTTAATAATTTTTATCAAAGTTTATAATTAATATGTTTAAATTGGTTAAACTTGCGCTTCATTATTGTTGGCTGCGCACTCGGCCGAGGCGCACGAGGCGTTTAGGTTCTTGTGCGCGAAGAAGTTCCGCGACCGGATTTACGGCATGAAGAAGGCGTGGATGAGAGGAGGGTGAGGGCTCCAAATTTCATCGATGATGTCGGCGCCGTAAGTACATTATAATAATATACTTGATTTAATTTCATTCCTTAAATAGATGAGAGATTTTTTATATATTGTATCTCTATAACAATTTTAACATTTTCACGGTATACCGAGGGTTGGGATTCCGATGACGCTAGAGCTGCCGATCGCAACAGAATAGGCCGAGCGGCACGGGAGGGGGTGAAGCACACCTCGGGGTCGATCAACACCTCCGAGCACCACTTGCGCATGGTAAGGACTTTAATGTGTTGTATTGTAATTAATTAATACATGCTTTAATTGTTTTAGCGGTGCTTTAAATTGTTTTGTTGGGTAGCCATGTGGATGCTATGAAATCCATGGTGAAAGCGGCACGATCGGTGCAAATATGTTGTTTTATAAGGGGTTTGAGTGTAAATGTAGAGTTTTAGAAGGGTTTGAGTGAAATTAGGCCTTTATGAATTCATCAAAACATACATATTATATGTTATTGTTTTACTTATGCTTTAAATTAATTTGTTGGGTAGCCATGTGAATGCTATGAAATCCATGGTCGAAAGAGACCGGTAACAATTAGGTTGTTTTAGAAGGGGATTGGGTGTAAATGTACTATTTTAGAAGGGTTTGAATGTCAATAGGTGTTTTAGAAGGGTTTGAATGTCAATAGGTGTTTTAGAAGGGTTTGAGTGTAAATAGGCCTTTATGAATTCCTCGAACATACATATTATATGTTATTGTTTTACTTATAATTTAAATTGATTTGTTGGGTAGCCATGTGGATGCTATGAAATCCATGGTGAAAGCCACCGGTAACAATTAGGTTGTTTTATAAGGGGATTGGGTGTAAATGTACTATTTTAGAAGGGTTTGAATGTCAATAGGTGTTTTAGAAGGGTTTGAATGTCAATAGGTTTTTTAGAAGGGTTTGAGTGTAAATAGGCCTTTATGAATTCCTCGAACATACATATTATATGTTATTGTTTTACTTATAATTTAAATTGATTTGTTGGGTAGCCATGTGGATGCTATGAAATCCATGGTGAAAGGGCAGGTAACAATTAGGTTGTTTTAGAAGGGTTTGAGTGTCAATAGGTCGTTTTATAAGGGTTTGAGTGTAAATAGGCCTTTATGAATTCCTCAAAACACACATATTATATGTTATTGTTTTACTTATGATTTAAATTGATTTGTTGGGTAGCCATGTGGATGCTATGAAATCCATGGTGAAAGCGTGGTAACAATTAGGTTGTTTTAGAAGGGTTTGAGTGTAAATAGGTTGTTTTAGAAGGGTTTGAGTGTACAAAAGCCTTTATGAAAGGGTTTTTCGGTTTAAATAGGTTGCTTTAGAAGGGTTTGAGTGCAAATAGGTTATTTTCGAAGGTTCGAGTGTAAATAAGTTGTTTTAGAAGGGTTTGAGGGTCAATAGACTATTTTATAACGATTTGAGTCTTAATAGGTTGTTATGAGAATGAATTGAGTTCAAATAGGCTGTCTTAGTAGGGTTTGAGTGTATATATAGGTGTTTTTATTGTTTTCTTATAAGTTGATCGTGTTATAGCTTACTATGTGTTCTTTGCTAATTTTAATTAATTATATTTGTAGAATCAATACTACGGTACCGAGGTACCGATGACCGATTTATTTGCGACCCACACCACTCCTGCTCCTCCCGGTGCCGATTCGCCGATTGTCTTTGTCGATGAGACGAGAGAGCATTTGTAAGTATTACTTAAAATATTTTAATTCTATTTTGTTTATTAGTTAATGGTAAATGTTAATATTAATGTTAAAATGTTTTTGTGACACGAGAGCCTATAAGGACTCTATGTCCACGCAGTCGCCGAGGGCTTGTCCGGACGACCCCGAGGTGCAGACGCCATTTGTCTCCGACATTTGGCATTCGGTCATGCGGAGTCAAGGAAGAAGAGGAGATCGCCTCTACGGCTTTGGTGACCACGGCGCCTGCGTTTAGACCAGTGGATCGACTTCTTCCTCGCGACCACGTCTTCGGTCCTCGGAACCGATCGGCTACGGCGTGCCCGCTCGAGAAGACGCAGACTCTCGGCGGCGTTTGCAGCGGCCGAGGAGCGCAGCGGAGCGCAGCGGATGGAGCGGCGAATGCAGCAGGGAGGAGATGCGGCGGAGCGGCGGCTAGAGCGGCGCGACGGGTTATGGGCGGCAGCAGCGGCAGCCCTACTAGGCGTATTTTATTTGACCCCCTCCACAGTAGACCCTCCACAGTAGATACATTTATTTTCGTATCGTAATATATTTTAATTTGTATATATATTAATTTTAATTTAGTTTATGTTTTAGTTGTTAATTAGTTTTATTGCGGTGTGGTGTGTGTGATTTGTGTATATATAATTGTTATATCGGGTGCAAAAAAAAATTTAAAAATTTTAAATTTTATTTTTTTATTTTAATTAGTAATTACCGTCGGAACTTCCGACGAAATTAAATATTATTCTACCATTATTATCGATAATAATCCGACGGTAATTTGTCGGAGAAAGAAAATTTGTTGGATTGTCCGACGGTAATTACCGTCGGATATTCCGACGTAATTTCTTCACTATTCAATTAGTAGATTGTCGAATATCCGACAATTCTCGGACAATCCAACGTAATGTCCCGACAAATTCTGTCGGACATTCCGACGAAATTACTGTCGGATTATGGTCCGACGGTGATTCTTGTCGAATCCGGCGGTAATTACTGTCGGATTTGTCGATCGTCGGAGAAAATTACCGTCGAACGTTTACTGTCGGAAACTGTCGGAATGTTTCCGACAGTAAATTCATCATTACTGTCGGAATTTTTAAATTACTGTCGGAAATCTCCGACAGTAAAGACGGGTTTTCCAGTAGTGTTCCCGTGAGTGTGGGCCAATTCCTGCAGGGAAGGTGGATTGGCATCCTAAAGCTTTTTATTTATATCTTCTTGATTTGTACTCGGAATTACCTGATAAATCATACTCCCTCCGTCCCTAAATTATTGTCTTGACCCGGCACACGGATTAAAAAAAAATAATTGACTTGAGTATTAATATTGGTTTAGTGTATTGTTTCCTTTAATGCTCAAGTATGTGGCCCATAATTAAAGTGCGAAGAAAAAAATAAGGGTAAAATGATAAAAGTGATGTTTTAAAAAGTAAAGTTTCAAACAAGACAATTATTTAGGGATGGACGAAAAATAAAAGGAAGACAATAATTTAGCGACAGACGGAGTACAATATTCATGTCTGTTTGAGTACTGTCTGGACTTAATGAATCCTATAATATTTGTTCAATCACTTGTTTACCTTTTGTGTCTGAACCCTTCTAGTTTCCATTGCCCCTTAGCTGGCTGTTGGAACATAGCCAGGCTCCCCAATGCAGAAGTTTTCTTAGAGGCAATTGGCATGCACATCTCATATTGCATTTGCCCACCGAACGGAATTTGTGAAAAATAACCAAACCTTGCCGGCAAGAACTAAGAAGGCCTTTACCCAAAGCAATTCCCAAAGGGTGTTATTTCCACCGCGATTCCTAAGGTTTGGCCAAATTCTAATGCCACCCCTAAGATTTAAATTTTATCTTGTTGCCCACCCTTGTGTAGTACTCCCTCCGATGGATGCTCATTTTGGGACGGAGGGAGTAACATTTAATGTGAACATAAGGGTGGGCCGTGGGCATGGAAACGAATCCAACCCTTCGGTGGCTCTTGAATTTGGCCAAACCTCAGGGGTGGGCAGTGGAATTAACCCTTACACTCCTACAGAATTGCTTTGGACACACAAAAACAAGAAGTACCTTCAGTATTGCTTCTCATTTAGAAGTCTCTTATTCCTTACTTTGTAGCGATGTGTATGGATTTGTTAGTAATTGGCCTTGGATGATCCAGTGCAAGTAGATTCTTTTGTCCTATGACTTGTCAGCATTTTCTTTGGTTTGGTCTTTCTTCTTGCTGATGTTCGGGGTTCACTGCAGGTTTTTCTTTTTGTGCTTGGAGGGTGTCCTCCCATCAATGTTACACGAGCGAGCATGCACAAACTTGGTGGCTGATTGGAATACTCGAGTGGTTATTCTTTCAATTGCCATGTTAGTGTAATTTTTATCGATGAGTGTTCAAATGACATGAAAATAAATACTCATTCGTATACTAAACAAGCCCTTAAACCAGACACATTTGTTATAGATTACTTAGGTAGAACATTATGCACACGTTTTGTCAAATTTTTTATTTTTTGGATAGACTCAAACATGAGTGTTATTTCCATCCAACTCAAACTCATCAATCAGTCAGTGGGTCACCCTGCTATTAAATTTCATTTGGTGTATGATGTTCCAATAGTTCTTTAATAAAAATAAATTGACAACTTAATTTCAAAATTTGAATTTTGCATAAAGCTTAGCAACTGAGCTTAGCTAAGCTTTAGAACGATCTCATTCTTACACGATATTAGTCAAATTCAGGCAAAACTGATGATTGAGAAAAACCACTGTTATTGACATCTGCATTTGTTTGATGCCTTTGTGGGCAATCATTTTGGCATTTATATATATATATATAGAATTATTAACCGTGTGATGTAATAAAACATAGTACTATATTAAAGTAAAAGAGGGAAATTCGTAATAGCTCAATTTGACTCTACTTGCTGTCTGTAGCTTTAGTCTTTAGAGGGATTCCCAACCTTTAGAGCAGTCAAAAAATGAAAGACCATGATTTTCAACTGTTTGATTATTTATTAACTGACATGTATGCGCATAGTGTTTTTTTTTTTTTTCTTTTTTATCATAGGCAGCAATAAAAAAAACCTTTACAATACATCTAATCTATTATGCTACCACTATATATATATATAAAGGAAAAAAAATTTATAAATCTATTTATTATTCACAATGAATAAAACAATAATTAAAGAAAAGCCAAAAAAGGCGGCTGCATTGATAAACATGTTCATGCCAAGTCATCTCCCACTATAGTTTACTTTCTCCTCCGTTTTAATATAAATATTATTTTAATAATTTACACACAAATTAAAAGAAAAAAACTTACTAATATTACGTAGCATATTATGACCACTAAAAATTTTCTTACAAAATAACAGTGTTCACAATAGAGAGACTTGGAGTTGGAGAAATGTGTAGAAATCAAAGTCAAATTGCTTAATTAGTCAGAAGATTTACCCAAAAAGGTACTTATTTTTTATAATGGATATTGTAAAAATATTGGGAGAAAATTCAAGATTTCATTTAGCCGGTACGGTAATACTAGTAACATCAATGTTGATGATGGTTTATTATTATTTCTTGTCCTCTTTTGGCGGCTCTTCTTTCTTTTCTTCTTTCTTTTCCTCTTTTTTCTCCTCTTTCTTTTCTTCTTTCTTCTCTTCTTTGGCAGGCCCAACTGAGATTATATCAACCTTTCCGACCTTCTTCAGCTTCTTCACCACCGCTACAGTGTCCATCTCCCCTACCACTGTTAGCTTCTGCTCCTTCAGATCCGCCGCGATCGAATCCACCCCTGTTTTTAGATTTCCATAACCAAAACCAAAATCTATCAGTTTGATCAACTTGTGTTTTTGTTTGTGCGTGTGTGAAATGGTTGCAATCTGATAAGTCTGATGTGGAGTTTCTTGGGAAATCAAGAAATTCATATATTCAATTAATAGTGAGTTATGAAACTTAAACAAGATGAAACGAAAGGAAAATTGAAGGGAAACCCATTAAGATGCTTGAATTGAAGATACATAAATCTGAAATTATAATTTGAACAAGTACCATAAATATCAGCGGCAGCTTCAATGGCTTTCTGCTTGGTCTTTTCATCAGTCATGGTTAAGACTTTTAATACCACCTTCTGCTAAAATACAAATCCCAAGCAGAAAAGAAAACAAAATTTGAGGGAACAGAGCACGAAATTTCGCAAATCGAGGAGTATTAAAATTATAAAAGTGAGTAGTACCTGGGCCATTTGAGGAAGAAGATGAAGTTAATTCCTTTGAACAAAGAAGAAAAAATGAAGTTAGTGAAGCCTTTTAGGGGCTTTATAGTCGTGAGATTTGAGGCTTGGATGTGTGTGTGTGTGTGTGGGCAAAATCGAGTCTAATGTCTCAACCAAATAAAGGATTAATTAATTCACGAGTCAAAATCTGAATGATTCGGGCCAAATCATGCCTACACATCTAGTCATCTGCTTAGTGCTTACTATGGTATGTGTGGCCAAATCATAAAAGCAGATGTTACACTTAAATTTATCCCTAAAGGTGAGAAAGGTATCTAATATCTGTCTCAACTGTTTATAATAGAGTATAATAAAAAGATGATGCCATCAACATATAAATTGAAATTAGATGTAAAATTTCAAATATAAGCGGATGAAACAAAAAAAATAAATAAATCAAAATACGATATTTTGACAATATTAGAGTTCAATAGACATCTGATCATGTCTAAAGGGTTCGTATTGCCCATCACCACCTTTGACATAGGTATGAAAATCAGTATTAGAATTAGAATTTGATGAACAATTTGAGCTTCACAACATTCAAATTATTCTTTTAATTTCAATTCAAAATTTTAAAATTAAACATCTAAACATAGCATAAGTGATTTAGAGAAATCTTAATTTAGTGGTGGGGTGGTTTTCATGATCTAAAAAATGTGGTAGTCTTAAAAGAATACTTCAATGGGCTCAAATGAAAGTTGAAAAGTTATGGATTCAAGTTGGACAGGCCATTCTTTCATCCGAAAGGGCGGTTGAATTGTTACACTTTTCAAGATTCTTTCTCTTCATCCAAAAAGCTGTAGTATAACAGACAATTTTTTCTTGAAAAAAAGTAGTTATGTGATATGATGTATCATTAAAAATAAGAAATAAATAAAGGATAATTTAGACGGTCAGCTTCAATAAGCACCATTTCCTTAATACTCTATCCTTCATTCCGTTTCAAACAACGAGTCTATTTTTTTTTAAATTTAATATATGACTAAATCAAATTAAAATTTTACATACTTTATTTATATTTTAAAAAATAAAATTTTATTAATTAAAAATTACTTTAAGAATACTATGAATTACAACTTTCATAATTTTATAAAAATAACTAAATTTATGTAAATTATCGGTCAAACTTTAACTAAGTTAACTCCCAAAAATCAAAAATAGACTCTTTGTCTAGAACAAATGGAGTATTTAACCTTAAATATGAAAGATTATGTTAAAGAAATTTTCCCTGATAATGAAAAAAGGCTCGTATTAAAAGCTACTATCATTAACTCTTTTTTTTTTTTTTTAACTTTCTTTTTGTTAGTTGTATCAGTAATATTGACAAGCCCAATTTAAGAAGTTCCATTTTTAAGGAGATTAAATCCTCAAAGATTAACAAAAACGTGAGAGTATTAGTTAATTAACACACTCGATTATGAACATGGCATGAAATTTGCTCGTATATTTAGGACTAACGTACGTAATTGCAATTTGAGAAAAAGAATTGCCAAACTCAAATTTCTATCTTTGTAACGATAAAACTCTCTCGATGCCATGAACATATATATACACAAGTATTAGCTTGATTTTTGTCATCCCAAATTTCTCACTAAATTAACATCAAAATTGAGAGAATTATTGAGTTACTATTTTTTTAGCTTTTTTTTTTAAAAAATGTCTAAATGCAATTATACAATCTTGACCAAATATCAATGTTTTCAAATGGAGTCCAGCTATGTAGGCATGCATGATCAAAGAAACATAATGTTTCTTTAACTAAAGTAGGAGTATTTTATAATAGAGCGAATAAATGAAGCTACCAATAGTATACTACTAGTAACTCATTGGAGTATTAAACATTGGCTCAGCCTAAAAAACAAAAAAATAATAATCTCTCTAAAAAATCACTATGGAATTAATTAGTCATCACCAACAACCAACCAAGTAAGTACATTTGATTTGATTTGAACCTTCCTTCCATAAAATAACAATAACACACACACTAAAACAACAAAAAAAAAAAAAAAAGGAGGACTGAATTTAAATAATAACGATTTGATATGATTTGATTTGACCAATTACATGATTGCACATGCGTGTGGGTTTTCGTCGCTAAAAAGTGAAGCAACAGCTTCATCGGATGCCACGACAAGCGAATAAAGGGAAGGGGTATGAAAGAAAGTATGCAAATTTCCGGGGGCTACATTTCGAGATGTATCGTAGTAATGGTTGGCAATGTGAGTCGGGTACTTGTAAAACGAAGCAAAATGGGCGTGTCCCGGGTATGGCCATGGCTCCGCTGCTTTCCCTGCCCGTTTTATAGCTTTCAGCACCTTCCTTTCTTCTAAATGGTACCCTCTAACTATGATTTTCTGCATCTCCATTTCAATTTCTATCTCTTCCACTCCTAAAAATTGTCATCATATCATCATCATCATACTATAAAAACGAAAACATATTATGTGAAAAAAAAAAAAATAGCATACATGGAAAACTATATTGTTTCCATAAATAATAATAAAAAATAATAATAATAATTGTTGGTCGTCGGTACCTTTTGTAGGATTTTCAACCGTTTTAATCTACCATAATTGTTTTCAACCGCTTAAATCTATTTTAAGTGATAAATTGACCAATTATTTCAAAACTGTCCCCATAACAATTTAAAACACGTTTTAAGCTATTTATTCCTTGATTTATTGCTCTAAATCTCGACTTTCATTCCATTGTAATTTCTTATCCTTATTAAATATCCTTAATTTTTAATATCGTTAATTAAATCTCAAGCTGTGTCTTTTAATTATTTAGTTTGTTAATTTGTCATTTTTTTCACACTAAGAAATATATTACTTGAATGTCAACCTTATATATAGTGAACAAATATCCTTAATTAAATATCTTTAATTAAATTTCATGTTCAATGTAAACAATTAGTTTATTTTGTATAGTCCAAGTTCATTGTATACAATTAGTCTTACCTTCCTTTATATGGATTAAAGGAAATTATGACTAATCAAATAATTTATTACTTACCTTAGTTAGCTTTATTTTGTAAAGTTCAAGTTCATTGTATACAATTAGTCTTACTTTTCTTTACTCCATATAGTATTTTTGACAAATATCTTCAATGTAAATTGATAAGTGTAATTAGTAGGCTTAGATTGATTGATTGACTCAATCATTGAAATTTGGTATCTTCTAATATATATAATAGAAGAAATTAGTGTTTTCTGTTCTTTTCTTTCAAGTATGTGTCCCTTTTTCTTCTACTTTGCGTCTTTTTTCCTTTCATATCTTTTAATCGAAAATAAATTTCATGCATTGTGATGCAACAAAACAGTACGTTTTAGTATAATTTTGTGCATCGCGATGCACATTTTTTATGCATCGCAAATGTAATGTCGATTAAAAGTTGTGCATACGGTTATGATGCCCAAAATTATGGGCGTGACGTCCATTTTGAATTGTTAAGGAAACTTCATGCATCGCTATGCAAAAAATATTACTTTTTAGTACAATTTTGTGCATCGCGATGCACACCTTTTGTGCATCGCAAGTGTAATGTTGTGCATCGCGATGTGTTGCGATAGCGTGTCGTTCCGTGATTTGATATTTTACAATAAAAGTGTCATTTTTTGATTTGAAATAATTATAACTAAAGCAATTAAAAATTGTGTAAAATGGAGTGGCCGAATTTCGTCAAAAAAAAAAAAAAGGAAAAGAAAAAGAAAAAGAAAAACTATATTGAGTATAACACATAATCATCCTGGGCTGAAGTGGAGTGGTAAAGCCCAATATTGACTGATTGAATGAAGCTGTTGGGTTAGATCATAGGTCATGAGGAGTTGAGGACAACAAAAGAACTAAAACTAGTCCTGGTCACCAACCACAAAAAGGGCATATTGGAGCAGACTAAAGGTTGGGCCGATTTTATAAAGAGTCCAGCATTTATTATTCTTCTTTTTGGCTTCCATAATGGTAAAGCAAAATGGGCCAATGGGTTCGCCCTGGCTCTCTCTATTTCCTGCTCCACTACGATTAAATGTAGATAGATGTAAACATATCTATTTATTCAATCAAACTTTTGATTTTATAAGATCTGGTGGAAAATTTAACAAGTTGTAAGCTTATCTATTTGATACTAACCAGCTAGGTAGGGGTGGCAATTCGTGTCATCGTGTCGTGTTCGTGCCACACTATCATGTTTTCGTGTTATCTATCTTATTTGATCATAAATATAATAATAAACATTATTTTAACTAAATTTATAATTTCGTGCTTTCGTGTCGTGTTTCGTGTCGTGTCGTGTCGTGCCTTATCGTGTTTCTTGTCTCTGTAATTCGTGTTTATAATCGTGTCGTACTGATTCGTGCAATCGTGTCGTGCCTGCCATTGCCACCCCTACAGGCAACCAGCCCATATGATTGAAGTCACAAACAATTTAATAAAATTCACATTTAAATGCATGCGGGAGTTATTAATTATTTTTGTCTGAAACGGTACTTAAATAAGTTGTTTTTGCCTTTTCCTTTTACTTAGCATAAAAGTTGTCTTATTAATACATGTTTTGGTCATTCTTTCCAACACAGTAGTCAGGTTGGTTATATGTATAAACCTGAAAAAATTACTTTTGAAAATAGTGTTGCATCGCTGGTATTAACATGTAGAAGAAGTAGTAACAAACTATATATGCACACATGAGAGAGAGAGTGTGCATGGCACGTAACAATTTACTCTAATCAGTACACCTAATTGGCTAATAGTACGTAGAAAGAATCCAATATATTATATTCTTGTGTAAATCTATGATCCAAATTGGAAAAAGAAAAAATAAAAAAAAGAACTTCAAAAATTAGTACAAAAACACGCGTGTGTGCTTGTTTGAAATATGCATCTATGTGGTTGTTTAAGGTTGTATATTTGGTTATAAATAGTACGTATATGGTTACTGAACTAGTTAAACTAAACAAACAGTCAAGTAAGTACCAGATTAAGCACAAATTAGAGATAGGCACATATATATATATATATATATATATATATATATATATATATATATATAGTTAGTTAGTTACCTTTGAGCTTGAGAAGAGCTTTCTTTAACTTAAGAGCACATCCTTGACAATCCAAATTTGGAACTCTGACCTCGATCACCTGCAAAACAAACCCACATTGTCAATTAATTTATAAAGTCCTAGAGAGAGAGAGAGAGAGAGACAGAGGCTTACAGACATAGCTGAGGAGTAGTTATATAAGTTGGATATGGAGTGATTAATTATGCTTGGAAGATTTAAGTGTAGTAGAGAGGGTCCCTATTTATATGGAATTGATCGAGGTGTGTTAAAGTTTAAGAGTAAAACAGTGTGTGTGTGTGTGTGTGTGTGTGTGTGTGTGTGTGTGTGTGTGTGTGTGTGAACATTCTTTGGAACGGCTAAATTATAGTAGTATGTAGTCAAGAAGAATGAGAGCGTTGGGTTTTGAAAATGGAAACTAATTAGCATATAGAGAGAGAGAGAGAGAGAGAGAGAGAGAGAGAGAGAGAGAGAGGGGTCACCACGCGTGGACTAGGAAAGAGTGATTACTTAGAAAGTATGCCCCGACTGCCCGCCCCGAGGCCCCAACCAAAATCCTCTTTCTGTCTTTGTCATTTCATCAACAACAACAACAACAACAACAACACTACATTACTGTCATCCAACACTTTCACCAGCTTTCTTTTATTCATTAGTACCAACATTCTTTTCTTTATCAAAAGTGATAGATTACAACACCAAAGAAAGAATTTCATGCGGTCCATTCCCTCCCTTCCTCCACAGGAAACAAAAATGGTATATATATGTACATCGCTGCATTTATCATTGGGCTTGACTCGTATAAATTCAGATCGACTCGTGGGTGGGTATACGATATATACAAGCTCGAGCTCGTGATCGAGCAGACTGATCGTGTCGTGTAAACGAGCTTAGGCCAAGACTCAGGATCCGACTGAATATTTAGTTCGACTCCGGCCTTTAGGCTCAACATAGCTCAAGACTTTTCAAATTATGTTTTCAATTATATTTATTATGTGTACAAGCTAGGATTTATTAATTTGCCTAATACAGTAATAATTAAAGTTAGTCAAATATTTAAGGAAAAAAATTAGTCTAAAATAAATATATTGAAAACCAAACCCCATAAGTAAGTAATTAGGGTTACCTAATTAAATTTGATACTTACACTTTTTCCATTAGCTTCGGGCATGGCTCGAGCTTGTAAGCTAAGCCTGAACACCTCTTCCAAAGCTTGACTCGAGCTATATGAGTATAAGCTGAAGCTCAAAAGATCATAATTAAACGAGCAAAGCTCGAGATGTTCTTTGACTAAATTATATTAATTACACCCTACCTAGCTAGTTGTTGCACTACTTGATCGGATAAAGAAGTTGGTCAAGTATTGGGTTAAATAAATTGATCAACAACATATGACCTATTTAAATTCTTAAGTCTTAAGAATATTCAGATCGCATAAATAAAATTTTGATATTCAAAAAAATATAAATTTGATAATGCAGTTTCATCTGTGTGCTAAGTAACTAATCTAAGCACACACTACCAAAGAGAAAATTCAGTTATCACGCTAGTACTCTGGAAAAAGCTGCAAGACAGGGACATGGTATATTCCCTTATAAAGTAGCCAATTTCTCTCTCTTTTTTTTTTATTGTAATATTCGGGGAAAAAAAAGAAGAAAAAAGCTCATTTGATTAATTGATTTAGCAGTACCAACCAACACCATCACCTTAAAGCCATTAGAGATTTTATGACACTCCAATCTTTCTGTATTAGGCCTACCATTGTCGTCGGTCCCTTCATAGAGCAAAAGATAGGAAAATGCTCATTATTTGTAAGGTTCGTTAATTTGGGAGCATAATCATCAAATAAAATCCACTTTCCCCACATCCATTAGCTAGGCTTTGAGTTGACAAATCATCAACATAAAAATATCCGTTACCCAAAAATATTAAAAATAAAAAACCAATTTTGTAGTACAACGAGTCAAAAGTACTGTTATTCAAATTTTGTATTATTAGATAAACAAGTCACGTTTCGGGAAAAATTAAATAATTTCTTAGTGTTGGTGAAAATTTTAAACACTATAGACTTGGAGTCTCCGCATTTGTAGTTATTGCTAGTAGTTGGGGTAAGTACTACATAGTACTAGACTAGAAAGATGTATAAATTGAACTATATATCAGTTTTTAAAATTATATATAATGTTCATTAAATAAGCTTCATTAATGCATCGATAACAGATCAAAATGAACTACATAACCTATTAATTAATAAAGCGGATCCGAGTCTCATAACCTATTAATTAATAAAGCGGATCCGAGTCTCATTGTATATATCGTGTCGTGTCGTGTCATGCATACAGACTGAATTTGAGTTGAAGAAAAAAGTAATTGACGTGGCTTATGATCTGTATATGACTTGTATAAATTAATATTGATCAGCACGCAAGAAAACATAAGGACAGGAGTACCTGCAACGCTGGAACCGAACTTGCAGAACAGCTGGAAACTCACTCACCAAATAGATCCGAATAATGTGCGTGCCCTGGAAATAACACTAGAGAAATGTACTCCATCGGCCGGCATCATTTCTTACGAGAGAAACAAACACAATCACAACTAGACCTTGATCAATGGCGCCACCCAACAAGTTAACACTCGATAGATTCAAAAAAAGGAGACGATGGAATACCAAAATCTTGCACCACCAGAATCAAAATTAATAAGCTTCATTAAATTAATTAGGGTAAAACTTTCAAAATTAATCTTTAATTAATGTTTTCATTCATTAATATATTTTGAATACCAAGATCATCCTGTGAATTTGATTGATCATGTGTTTCTGATCAGGACTAATAGAGAATGCAAGAGACCAAGTGGAGGAGGAGGGCAATGATAGGAAAGACTGTGATCGGAAGATCATCCCAAGTTGTTGTTTTCTTCCTCTTCTTATGCTTCTGCGTAGTTGTCTCAATGCGGTTGATCGACAACAATACTCCTCTTACTGTAAGCTAGTTACAATTCTTTTCTTTTATTGATAATTAATTAATTGCAAATTTATTTTCCTTAATTATGCTTAATTGTTAAATTTATAATTTGAATTTTTCTCACAATAGGTTTTGAATTGGGCATGGAATAAAACATAGTCTCATTTTATAATTTCAATTATTCCTTCTTTCTATTTTCGAAATTCAACAAATCTATATTTGACATACATTTGTTCCGCTAGCTTTAGGTGATAAAATTTTGATCACTAAAAATTATATTGGACTGCATAAAAAATACTATAAGTTGCAACGTTTATAGTTTTGTAACAATAAATATATTTATTAATTATAGATTATCGGTCAAAATTTAATTAATTAATTTGATCAAATTAAAGAAGTCAAAAAGGGACCTTGTGCATAAAATAAAAGGAGTTAATATTAATTGCAATAGAGTAAAGAGATGTAGAAATCCAAATCCCCAATGAGTTTCTTACTTTGTATGACAGTCTATATATATATATTAATTAACGTGACAAGAACAAGTACTAGTTTTTAATGTACGTTTATGTGTACAAGTTAAGCCTAAGCGAGTAAGCGTTACTTACTCTTTTCCTAGACCATAGAAATAATTGGATCATTTGCAATTCGTACCCTATATATGTGTGGCCAGCTCAAGAAATTCTTGAAACGCAAGTTTAATAAATATAGGTTTATCATATGCTCTTATGTGAAAAATGACATTATATATTTTGATCGAAAAATGTTGGAGAAAGGTAGGCTGATCTCTTGTTTACTTATTATTTTCATGATTGTCGTTTAGGTGGACAAAACAATGATAACTAGGATGGAATATGCACTAAATTGCACAAATAGTAACACAACAGGAACCTGCCTATCATATTATTATCCAAGCACATTCCAAATAACTGGTCACGACCCTCTATCAATGCCCCCCAAGTGTCCAGATTATTTTCGTTGGATTTACGAAGATCTACGGCCATGGAGGGACACCGGAATCACCAAGGACATGGTAGAAAGAGCCAATAGAACAGCTAACTTCCGGTTAGTGGTAATTAATGGAAAGGCTTATGTGGAAACGTATAAAAAGTCCTTCCAGACGAGAGACGAATTTACGCTGTGGGGATTCCTACAGTTGTTACGGAGGTATCCAGGAAAGGTTCCTGATTTCGACCTGATGTTTGACTGTGTTGACTGGCCAGTCATTAAATCCAACGACTATCGTGGCGCCAATGCCACAGCCCCGCCACCTTTGTTCCGGTATTGTGGTGATGATGACACATTGGATATTGTTTTTCCGGATTGGTCTTTTTGGGGATGGTAAGAAATTTGAATTTTGGAACTAAAATCATATCAGCAATAACACGCACGGTGACCTTTTCCTTTTCCTAAAGAAATTGGGATGAATTGATAGGCCTGAAACTAACATAAAGCCGTGGGAGCCATTATCAAGGGATCTAAAAGAAGGGAACAAGAGGACTCAGTGGATAGAGCGAGACCCTTATGCGTACTGGAAGGGTAATCCTGTTGTTGCTGAGAAAAGGAAGGATCTTCTCAAGTGTAACGTTTCTGACAAACAGGATTGGAATGCTCGTGTATATGCCCAGGTATCAAACTATTCTATGAATTGTGGAGAGAATATTCGAAAGTCAAATTCAGGAAAATGAAAGTATATATTCTAAAAATTGTCATGTTCGCAGAATTGGACCATAGCATTACACCAAGGTTTCAGGGAATCGAACTTGGCAAACCAATGCAACCACAGGTACAAGTTTCCAACTTTGTCACTACTTTTTGTCATCCTCAGTTCCATTTCGCCTATATCATTCAAATAATTTTATTTCTTTGATGGTGCATGCTAGATATAAGATTTACATTGAAGGATCTGCGTGGTCTATCAGCGAAAAGTACATTCTTGCTTGTGATTCAGTATCCTTACTAGTGAAGTCACAGTACTATGATTTCTTCACGAGAGGTCTGATACCAATGCAGCATTACTGGCCTATAAAAGAAGAGGAAATGTGCAAATCTATTAAGTTTGCTGTTGATTGGGGCAATAACCACGAGCAAAAGGTAAAGTTTCTTAGTTTAAATGCTGCAGTTGAACTACCTTACGAAATATTATCGATTTTTCTCATTTTCTGATCATATGTATGAATATTTTAGGCACAGGAAATCGGTAAAGCAGCGAGTGATTTCATTCAAGAAAATTTGAAGATGGACTTAGTTTACGATTACATGTTACGTTTATTAACTGAATATGCAAAACTTTTGAAATACAAGCCTGCTGTACCTCCAAAAGCAACTGAGCTTTGTCCCGAGATGATGGTTTGCCCTGCACCAGGGTTAAGGAAGAAGTTTATGGTTGAATCGATGATGAGGGCTCCTACGGACTCAAGCCCCTGCACCATGCCTCCTCCCTTTGATGCAACTGAACTTGAATTGTTTCTAAGTAGAAAAGCGAATGCGATAAAGAGAGTAGAGATATGGGAGGAGAGATACTGGAAGAACCAGCCTAAGCCAACCTAGAAGAGTACGTACATATTTATCATGATATTCCTATAGATTATACAATGGTTACAGTCACATAGCTAGGTATAATTTAATTAGTTACTATCTTCTGTACAATATTCAGTTCTTGAGCAATACTTGAAATCAATCGTTTTGCAATTTGCCAAACAGTGCCAATTATTTGTTAAGACAGTGCTTGGCACTTTGTTGAGCTAAGAAATGGAAATTTACATTGGGGTATCTGTAATAAGTTCTGTTGAGATTGTAAATATTTAACATTCTTATCTTAGTTTCCTCCAAATTGAGTTAAACTTATGGGGCCACTTTGAAAAACAGCCATGGTTCAAGGGGTGGTTGTGTAACGTACACTTTCTCTTTGTTAGATGGGGAGAGTAAATTAGCCACTAAACAAACTTGATTGGAAGAGTAAATGAAAACTCTTCTTCAGTTTATTGTATTTCTTTTATGAAAAAATGATAAGAGCAATGGAAGTTTCGACAGAAATCACCAACCGTATTGAGATGTTTTACTTTTGCGTAACTGCAATGCATCTAATTGATAATTTCTATATATTGAAATCATCATTACTCTTCTTTTAATATCAACTAACAAATTCTTACAATACTACGACTGATTAAGTAATTTGTAAGCATGCATTTTTGTGACAGAAAGTATGGCATGGTACTTGTGGTAAGAATATTGTACCTTGTGTTATATTCAATCCTTAAACAATTCTTATTTGTTCAGAAAAATGTTATATTTCTTCAATGTGTCTCAAAGTAAATATTTTATTTTTAATTTTGTAATTTTTTTTAAATATTTGTCTAAAATATCTTTATTAAGTGCAAGATGAAAAAAAGAGATAAAGAAACCCAATAATATGATATCATTAAAAATTACTTAAAAAAATAAAAAATGTATAGAAACAAAAATTCATGTATTGACCACCAATAAAAAATACTTATTTTGAAACGAAAATATTATACTAATAAACGACTACCAATTTGCATATATTGACAACACTTAACTTTTGTCAAACATTAAGTCAACAAACTTTTATATTCAATAATGATAATTTTTTTCAAAAATATTTCTAAAATGTATCAATTAAACACAAAAGTTAAATTGCACCCGTGCATTGCACATGTTCTATAACTAGTTTTATTTTATATCAACAACATAAATGGTTTGGCTAAAGAAATCAATTATACTCATTCATTACAAATTCAGGGTCATGTTCATAGAACATTAATCACAACAAGAGAATTCGTGAAAATTGGCAATGCCCGTAATTAGAAAAATCATCTCTTAATCTTACTGTGATCAACAATTTTGAACTTTAGTTACATTTGTTACGAGACATCCCAAAACATTTTCCCAACTACATTTCAGAAGGAATATCTAAGCGTCCATTTACAGCACGATATGTGTATTTCATTTTCCAATTAATTTTTTTAAAACATAGATAGTGTTCACTAAGTTGTGAATAATAATACAAGTCTTATATTGCAAAAAATTACTGGTATGATTTGTACAAAAAACAATGTTGAAAAGTTTTTTTTTTTTGGGAAAATTATAAAATTGACCAACGTACTATCATTTAGTAACCAATTTCACCCTGTACTCTCAATATCCTAAAATTGACCAGTGTACTCATTATTTGAGTCTAATGTAGTCCCTCCCGTTAACTTTCCATCCAATTTTCTAATGGGACTGATAACGTGATTAACATAGTTAATTTCTGAGGGGTATTTTTGTCCTTTTCTTCCAAATCTCACCATCCCCACCCACATACACTCTCTCTCTTGCCGGAGAATTTCCATTCAAATGCCATTTCCTTTTTCAATCTAATCAACATGAAAAAGAGAGATAAACTGACACGACCGCCGTCGACGAAGTCACATCAATCTCATCCCACCATCACGACATCATCCAAACCCACATCTTGACTGGACTCGACGATCAAACCCTCGCCTCCGCTGGCTGCGCTTCACCCCAATTACACGCCTTCTCTTCTGACGACAAACTCTTGACTCGTATCAGCAACACCACTTGGCCCTCCACCAACGACTCGCGTGTTCTTGACGTCATCTCCACCTTCTGCATCGATAACCGGTATTTCTTCTCCGACTCCTTCAACAGTCCAAACCCCCACCGCCGCCACCCCACCATCCCTAAAAACCTACATTGTCAGTTTGTCGCCTTCGATCTGCCTTCCATTTCTCTCTCTCTCTCTCTCTCTCTCTCACTTTCGTTATCTCTCTCTCTCTCTCTCTCTCTATATATATATATATATATAAATATATATAGTCTGAAAAAGTTTCAAAGTATTTCCTGGGATTGATCTGGACCATTGATGTAATGCATTTGGTTAATTTCATAAAAACTAGGTTTGTTGTTTATGAAATTTTTTTAAGGTCTGTAGTTTGATTTTTGAGAATAATTTTCTACGGAGTCTCCGGCAAGAGAGACATTATATGTGGGTGGGGTGGTGAGATTTGGAAGGAAAAAAATAAAAATACCCCTCTTAAATTAGCTCAGTTAACCATGTTAGCAATCTCGTTAGAAAATTGGATGAAAAATTAACGGGAGGGATCACATTGAACTCAAATAATTAGTAATCTGGTCAATTTTAGGATATTAGAAATACAGAGTGAAATTGGTTACTAAATGATAGTACCTTGATTATTTTTATAATTTTTCTTTTTTTTTCTTTTTTTTCTTTCCAGTTGTATACCTTGTTGATTTTTATTTCGTGAACCATGCTACTATATATACAAATCGCAAACTAATAAGGGCGTAGATCAGTGACAGTTAGTGTGGGGGCTGTTAGACTATACCACAGATCTTGGGGTCGAGTCCTATTGGAATGCAATTGTGTATAAAAACTTAGAGTATGTTTGGTTACTCAATGTCAAGCTTTATAATTGGAATTAGATGAACAATTTGAGCTCTGCAAAATTCAAATTATTCTTCCAATTTTAATTTTGAACTCTAAAATTAAGCATCCAAACATAACTTTTATGCAAAACACAACAAAATTTATCTACTTTATTAAGCATGAAAGTGTTATATGTTCAATACTTTAACATATGATTAAAATAATTTTGTTGATGAATCATTTTTCTTATTTAGTTGATCACTTGTTTAGTTAGTCATATGTGTTAGGTCGTCGCTGTTAAGTTTAAGTTCAAGACTATTTAACATGTTTAACTCTTGTAATCAATACTTAAGAGATGAAGTGTATTTCTAAACTCGTCCGATAAAATTTGACTAATACTCTCTGCATTCCAAAACAATAATTTTATTTAGCGAATTAAACTTTTTAAGATTGTAATTTTACTTTACTTGTACTTTCACAAAATCACATTAAATTTTTTTAAAAAAAAATTAGACTAATATTTTTTTAAGACAAATTAAAAGTAAATTTTTTTTTTTTGAGACGAAGATATCACTAGGCTGATCCTGAATAACACCAACCGGCTTAAAAGAAAAAAAAAATGATTACTTTGTTTAGTACCTTTCTGGTTTCCATAATTTGCAACATAAATGAAGACGAAGATAACGGGGGGCAAGTGAAGTTAAATAAAGTGTGAAAAAATTCAAAAAGTAGCTGATTCATCACGAGATTCCACCCCCCTCCTCCTTAATTATAGCGCAAAATTCTACTCGCTTTCTCTCTCTCTTGCTTTTCTCTCTCCCCTCCCTGTCTCCTTCTCTCTGGTGTCTGTGTCTCTCTGTCTGGCTGTTTTTGGCTATCATCCGATCCGCCATAAACACTAAAAAACAGGTTTAGAGGAAAATTTGTTAGTTGAGCTAAAGATTCCAACTTCATTTAAGAGAGATGCAGGGATATCAAAGGAATTTAAAGTGGGGATCGGGGCTTTACGGACATTTTACAGAGTCGACGACGATCGGGCTGCTTCCATTAATAGCTACAAAGCTCACCTCCAGATCTTCAGTACGCCTCCTCTTCTTCACCGTCTGCGTCTTCGTCGGTGCGTTTGTCTTGGCTCGCTTGCTCGACGTTTCCACCGTCACTGTATGTCTCCTAGCCGACATTGTTCTACCTGTTAGCTTTCTTTAAGTTCCTTTTTTTTTTTTTTTTTTTTTTTTTTTTTACAGTAACTTTTTTATTAGTACTAAGAAATATTTTCAATTTGGACTAATTAATTGACGACATACATGCAAACGACGCCGTTCCGTTTTTCCTTAGAGCTTTGAGGCTCGAGACCTTAACTTGCCCCGTGGTGCGCGGTTGCCATCATATTCCGAATTGAAAAGTCCTAATCCCTCCCTACGTCATGACTCATGAGTGTCCATTTTTATTTTATTTTTTTGTCACTAAACGAATGTTCATTTTTTTTCTAAGTTTATTAATTTTTCCGTGGATACATATCATCTCAATCTTATAAGTGGACACATAAATTTACTAATTTCACTGTTGATACATCTAGTGTGATTCTAATTTTATACGTGAACATTAAGGGCATTAATTTACATGTATTACTAAAATGATCCAAAAGTCAACATCCTTATTTTTAAGTGAAAAACTAAAAATAAACACTCATTTAGGGACGGAAGGAGTACTTTGAATTGTTACGTGTCCTCGGGCGTCAACTTGGCATGTGCATGTGTGGATTTCTAATGTTATATATGGACATATACATGTACTACTAAAATAATCCAAAAGTCAAGGATGGAGGGAGGGAGTACTATGGTTTGATACGTGTCCTCAAGCGTCAACGTGGCATGTGCATGTGTGGATTTCTAATGTTATATGTGGACGTTAAGGCTATTAATTTACATGTACTACTAAAATGATCAGAAAGTCAACATCCTTATTTTATGTGAAAAACTAAAAATAGACACTCATTTAGGGACGGAGGGAGTACTTTGATTTGAAACGTGTCCTTAGGCGTCAACGTGACGTGCATGTGGGGAATTTTCATGGTTTTGAAGAAATTTTGGTATTTATTGCATTAGACATCCTTAATGTTTACACCATTATTGATTTTTAGGCCCTAAGTTTGAATTTTTTTTTTGCTGTAGTTTGAACCAGAATGTGTACAATTTGCAGCCATGCTCTTGTTTGTCACTTTGGTTTGAGACAATTTGGCTAAAATGTAGGCATGACGAAGTTATCAATTGGTGATCCCTTTCCATGCCCTTCACCTCAAGCCTGAAAAAGCTCTCAATGTCCTTAGAGGTTTATATTAGAATTAGGTTAAACCCTGCAGGGCCGTGGCTTGTGGTTAAAGTAAAATGAGGGAGTGCGGTGAATACAACCCATATGTCGGTATGTCCCAACGACGAATCACGCAGGCTACGCTTTCAGCTTTGTTTAGATCCATTGACGAGGAGCAATTGGCTGTTTCATGCATGGTGGTTTTAGTTTCATAGGTGGGTTTGATGTGGCATGTTGTGGTCTGATGTGGTGGCGTTTCTACTCGGAGTATCGATAAAAGAAAATAAAATAAAAAATTACAATTAGGTATACATATTCGGGTCTAAATTGCAAAACAGGGTTAACTCTAGGGGGTCCATTGCAATTCAATCTTCGTTTGACACTATAGTCAACAGCTCTAGGTGGAGGAAGGCTCTTTTTCGATGGCTTGTGACTGAATCTGTATGGGCAGTGCTGTCTTTGGCAAGTAACATCCAAGTACATGTGCATTTTCATTTGGTGGTTATTAGGTAAAGCAGAAATAAACTCCAAGTGCACTTGCAATTGGGTATTGTGTGAAAGTACATGCTACTGTTGGATATAGGGCCTTCGCCCTTGACTTGTGAGCTTCTTATCTTATTGCTCCAAATTTACCTTCACTAGAGGTGGCAATTTTTGTCCGTTCCCATATGCCCGCCCAGTCCGCCCACTAATTAATGGGTATGGGCACATATAATATTGTTAGTGGGTATGTCCATTTGAGACTACTAACTTTGGTGGGTACATATGGGCCTAAATGGGCGCCCATCTAACCCAAGCAATGTTTCTAGTCTAACAATATCAATGAAGAAGCAGTGGTTGCAAAGAAAAAAGAAAGCTCACATAAAATGGTAGAGCGTAATGAAGAGCAGAACCAGAAGCAAAGACCCCATCCCAAACCCCCTCGGCATCATAACTGGAGCTTCCATACAAAGCAAAAGCAGAAGTAGAAGATGAATAATAGATAATATAAATAAATTTTTGAACAAATTTAAACATTACAAAAAACAAACTAATAAATATTTAAACGTGTGATATTATTAATAATATGATATTATTAATTTAAGCGTATAATAAAAATAGATAATATTTTTACCCGTTAATAAAAATATAATATTATAATAAATACTCCCTCCGTCCCTAATAAATATTCTTAATGGATAAAACACAGCAATTAAGAAACATAATTAATGATGTGCTGTAAACTGTGTTCTAACAATAATACCCATGAATATTAATTGAGTTCAACTACTTTAAAGAATTGAGTTTCACTATTTTAAAGAATTGAGTTTCTTTGGGATGTGTTATGTGAAATGAAGTTTTAGGGGTATATTAGGAAGAATGGTAGAGAATAGGTAGATCAAAAGTTTTTAGTAACATTAGTTGGGACATCCCAAAATAGAAAGTATAAACATTTATCTAAGACAGAGGGAGTAATATTTAATCACAAAAATTTTAAACATTACAAAAATTTATAATTAACATATAATATTATCTATTACTCACATATGTGATGATGAATAATAGACAGTAATATTTTAGTCATATAATAAATTTTTGTAATGTTTATTTTTATTTTAAAAATTTTATGTTAACAGGTAAATGGGCGCCCAAGCCCATTTGTGGCCCGCCCATTTATGCTCATGCTATCAATTTGGCACATATTTGCCCATCCATTTGATCTCGTTGCCCACATGAGCGCTGCCCATACCCGTCCAGTCCGCCCGTTTGTCACCTCTAACCTTCACTTTAGGCTGGAGCCTCAAATTACCACTTCATTTAGAATTAATATCACCTTCAGTGATCACCTATACACCTGATTTTATTTGCTATGCGTGCTATGGGGACACTCCAAAAGTGACATCAAAACAAGGGGTTGTATATGGAAAATTGCCATAAATCAGATAGAGGCACGGACGCACAGCAGGGGCGGAGCTATGTAGGATGGGGGGCTGTTGCCCCTATTTAGTTTCAAAAAAGTGCCAAATTACCACCTTAAAATTAAATAGTAAAACTAAAAATTAAAGTTTCTTTCCCCGTCCCCCTTTGTTTAAAAAAAATCTCATATTTTATAACTTTGCCCCCAAATGATGCAAAATTCAAATACTACATCTATATTCTACCTCTAATATTGCCCCCATTTTAATCAAATCCTAGCTCCGCCCCTGGCGCACAACCATTTATAATTAACACGCTAATTTATGCATATTTGTATCATATCTGGCAAATTCGACTTACACCGGCCGTACTAAAGTTCTTAGTATCCATAATGAAATCTAGTCCTGCCCTAATTACAAAGTTAATACTCCCTCTGTCCTGGATAAATGTTCTTAGTGGATAAAACACATGAATTAAGAAACATAATTAATGATGTGCTAAAAAATATGTTCTCACAATAATACCCATGAATATTAATTGAGTTCAACTATTTTAAATAATTTAGTTTCTTTGGGATGTGTTATATCAAATAAAGCTTTAAGAGTATATTAGGAAGAATGATAGAGAATAGGTAGATGAAAAGTCTTTGGGAACATTAGTTGGGATATTCCAAAATAGAAAGTAGGAACATTTATCTGGAACGGAAGGAGTAGGACTTTATGAATCATGCACATGGTGATTGCTCATTTCTCCTACATTTACAGACTCTGTGGTCTAATATAAAACACAAAAATGATCAGTCACCAATGATAATGGGATGGGGTTGATTTTTCGACATGAATAACTGTGTGAGCTAAATTATTGATCAAATGGTTGGACAGAAGAAATAGGAATGTTGAAATGCGCATGGTTATTAGAATGTTATTGACCCTTGCCTATGAGATCTCTACCTTCCTTACCATATATGGTAAATCCTTTCTTCATATGGGTTTGATAGTATCTGAAATCCAATTTCTCTATCAATCTTTGATATTTTTGGGAAGTTGGGATTTACAAACAACATCAATTATCAGAATTCACATAAAAATGAATATTGTGCGATTCACTCAAAGAGCTCACGTTTGATAGTCAAACTTTTGAAGAATAAAAACCATTTTTCCATAAATACACATAATCTTAAGAACTAAGAATAGTTAATTAATGCATTTATAAAATTCTATGTACTTCTATGTCATGGGTCATGATACCATGCAACCAAATTTCTAGCTGCATGCTGAAGCCAAATGCGTTTTTGCATTTTGGAAATAATAAGATGGATATTGGTTTATGCATCAAGGGAGTAACATACAGAAAAAGCAGCGATAACCAAAATATGTTACTCACTTATTACATAAAACTATTTCAAGTATCCAAAGTATTACTTTTAAAAAGCAAAAAATGAATCTGACTTCACCATTTTGGCTGCATAATAGATACTCCCTCCGTTCCACGCAAAGAGACCACTATTCTATTTTGGGATGATCCACTTAAAGAGTCCATTTTAAAAAATTATGTTTACCATCTCCATAAACCTTTCCACTTTACCATCCACATATGCTATAAACATCTTGGCTATGCTCAAACATTTTGGTAATTATGACCAACTCTAATGCTATTTATATATCCCTTAATTATTAGACTTTTCAAACATGGACTCTTTAGATGGAGCAAGGGAGTAATTCCCTATGTCATATATTCAGATCTGTCAGTAGAAGAAAACGTTCAAACTCCAGCATCATTGTTAACCAATGCATGCCTTGTTACCATTTGTAATAATCGAGCTTACACCAAGTGACCTGAGTTGGCTCATTAATCCAACCGAGCATAGTATCATGTTCAAGCCTGGTTCATTTTGTTTAAGCTCGTCTAAAATCCAGCTTTTAATGAAGCAAGCTCAAGATTAGTTTGAAACAGCGAGTCATATATTTCCCTAGTTATTAAAAAATATCCGTATAACACCCTTTGTTACAAAGTATTCGACTTTGTAAAGTGTAGGCTACATGAGGTTACTATTGCAAGTATTATAATAGATTTTCCTGGTAGAGAGAGAATGAGAGTGGGTGTGTAAAAGGCAAGAAAAGTGAGGGGAGGGAGGAGAAATGAAAGACTATTGACACAAAGTGTAGAAACAAAATCTTTCTGATTGGTTGCAGTCTTGCAGAGTCCCCGCCAAGTATTGGGCCTGACAGTTTTGGACAAATATTTGTATTTTATGCTCATTCATAATAGGTAACTCAGTCTGTTTCTCTTAAAATTTCTGATCTGTAAGGATTTATCTTTCTGCTTCAGAAAGTTATACAAGTTCATAATTGTTGATTGAGGAGGCAATTCTGGGTAGAAACCCTTATAGTGGGACTGTCAGTGATAATATCCAATTAAGAAGGGGTCAGGGATCTCGTTGATTATTTTGCACAATGTCATGGGGGTAGATGGTATAATCGTTGCAAACTATAGGTACAGTTGTATAATCTAGGTGAATGATATATAAATCAAAATAAAAATGGAAATATATCAATTTGGAACTATCAATTGGACTTCTGTTACAATTTTGTTCACATGGGTTTGTTCTATGTCGCAGTCAATCGCAGGCAATTTCCACAAGAAGTCAAAGTCAATATTAACTACCCAAACAGCCTCTATTGACCTTCAAACAACTCCAGTAATTCCTCATTTACCCCGGAGGAAATTTGGAATTCCGTTAAACTGCTCAACTGGCAATCTCACAAGAACCTGTCCAGCAAATTATTACCCAAAAAGGTTCCAAATACAAGATCATGATATTACATCAACAGCACAACCTCTGTGCCCAGAATACTTTCGGTGGATCCACGAGGATCTACGGCCATGGAGAGAGACAGGGATCACGAAAGAGATGGTGGAGAGAGCAAGAAGAACGGCCAATTTCCGCTTGGTGATACTAAATGGGAGGGCTTATGTGGAAACATATCAGAAGTCATTCCAGTCGAGGGACACTTTTACACTGTGGGGGATACTACAGTTGCTACGGAGGTACCCTGGTAGATTGCCTGATCTGGACCTTATGTTTGACTGTGTTGACTGGCCAGTCATCTTAAAGAAGTACTACCATAGGCCTAATGCCACGGCCCCACCACCGTTATTTCGTTACTGCGCTGATGATTCCACGCTGGACATTGTTTTCCCCGACTGGTCCTTTTGGGGATGGTAGGTGTTCTCAAACTTTCTTACTTTTTAATTAGGTTGTCTTTTCTTCTTGATTGAGTACCATAACTGAAGGTCCAAAGAAGAGAGAAACAAGAGCTGGAGATTTGACATTTGGGTAGTTTTTTTTTTTGTGTTAACAATGATATGGATTATTGTGTTTCACATTGCACAATTCTAAGGGATTCGTGAGTGATTGCATATAATTGTGCAGTTTGATTAGGTATCTCAATTTAAAATTCTTGCAACTAAGTGTAATGGATTTTTATTCTCGGAGATCCTGAACGATGATAGACGTCAGGATTCAATTTCAAAAGATTTTTGGTCTATGGAGGACTGAAATCAAGTTGTTATAGTGTGTGCCTGGTCAATGTTTATTTGCTTTGGGAAGCATTAGACATGAAAGAATTAGTCATTGGTAGATTATTTTGCTTCAATGAACAACAACATCCTATTTTAATACTGAAATGACATTCTAGCAATTTCTGGGGCTTATTCCCATTATCATGATCATAAGCAGATATTTGTGAATGACTGATTCATAATTGGGAGAGGAAGGAAAAACCAATATCAAAAGCTTTTAAGTCTCTAATGTGTTTATCATTACACGAATGCACGGGTTACATTGTAGTTATTTTCCTGTAAGAAGTCTTCCGACCTGATCCATTCATCTAGTTTCAACATTCCTTTCCATACATTTCTTTGTCAATTGAAAAATTCTGGTGACTGAACTGACAATTTCTTTTCAAGTACTTTGTATGGTGAGGCTCTAATTATAAGTACTTCGTGTTAATTATTTATTGAATAACATTTACATCTCTGTTTAATCATTTCCAGGCCCGAGATCAATATAAAGCCATGGGGTTCATTGTTAAAGGACTTGAAGGAAGGTAACAAAAGGACTAGATGGATAGATAGGGAACCCTATGCTTACTGGAAAGGAAATCCAGTTGTTGCTGCAACCAGGATGGATCTTCTTAAATGCAACGTCTCTGAAACACAAGACTGGAATGCTCGTGTATACGCTCAGGTACTCATTACTTCTACTTCATTTCATTTCACATCGAAATAGGTAATATTGGACAAGATGAGAAACAAAAAAAAGGAAAAAAAAATAAAATGACAAAAGCAGTTCATGTGTTTGCTGATATTTTCAGGACTGGCTTAAAGAATCGCAGCAGGGTTATAAACAATCAGACTTGGCAAGCCAATGCATTCACAGGTAGGACATTTCTCTTTTCTTAAGTTCTTTTGCTATTTTTTCCCATGTTCTCCCATGCGGGAGCATGTGTGTGTTTGGTGTTATATATATATATATATATATATATATATATATATATTAATTTGCATTTATGAATATATCTTTATTTTGATGTTCATCCATAATTTCCACTTTCTCTTTTGCCGTCATCTACACACTCCCGTTATCAATTCATTATTTTGATTGATTGCTCGCACATTTTGTACAGATATAAGATTTACATTGAAGGATCTGCGTGGTCTGTGAGTGAAAAGTACATTCTTGCTTGTGATTCAGTTACCTTTGTAGTAAATCCCCATTACTATGATTTCTTCACAAGAAATTTGATGCCAGTCCACCATTACTGGCCAATAAGGGAAGATGATAAGTGCAGATCTATTAAGTTTGCAGTTGACTGGGGCAATAGCCACAAGCAAAAGGTAAGTGTCTTAATCCAGCATGATTTGACAATAATCTCTAGAGAACCACAATTACACACGGAGACACACATTCATGATCCGGTCTGTGAAAACAAAACAATCCTTCTTAAGCACTATGATGGGTCATCACATCCTTTTCATCATTTTGTGCTAAAATTTTCTCCTTTCCCCATGGCTTAACAGGCGCAAGCAATTGGCCAGGCAGCAAGCAATTTCATTCAAGAGGGCTTAAAGATGGATTATGTATATGACTACATGTTCCATCTCCTAAGTGAATATGCTAAGCTCTTGAAATACAAGCCAACGATACCTGAAAAAGCAATTGAACTTTGTTCAGAGGCAATGGCTTGCACTGCAGAAGGATCGGAAAAGAAGTTTATGTCAGAATCAATGGTGGAAGGTCCTGCAGATGATGCAGCCCCATGCAACATGCCGCCTCCTTATGATCCTTCAACTCTCCTTTCCGTTGTTAGAAGAAAAGTAAACTCAGTGAAACAAGTAGAGAGGTGGGAAAAACAATACTGGGAGAATCAAAACAAGCAGGTCTAGAGAGTCTTTCTTTAACACATGTATGGTATGGTTATAGATAGGTACACGTAAATTAGGCTAGAGCATCATATTATGTATACCACTTGTTGAGTTCTGAAAGAAAAAAGAAATATTATTTCTTATTGAGACTCAGATATTCCGACTCTCAGATGTGTTAGGTTTTTTCCAATAATCCATTTCAGTATGATCCCAGAGATTTCATTTTCACCAAGACACCTGATCAACCAAAGGAATAGCTAGGAATAAACCCTGTTAGCCTATATATAAAAGAGTTGTTTGACTTTCAGAATTTGCTTTTTGCACTTAATAGTAAAAACAAACTGATATGATCATGCCATGCGATATATATAAATTCCAAGAACTGAAGGGCAACGCGCATGCAGTTGCACCATCTGCATATATAGCAAGTCTTCATGAAGCAGATACAATATTAAAGTCTTTTCCAAATGATCATAACTAACTCACGAACCAACGTACAACTGAGGGAGTGTAAAATTAGGAACCGAGTACACAAGTCAGTACTCCAAATAACCCGAGAACGATAAAGGAATACAATTGATGTTTGAAATTTTATTGAAGAAGATCAACAACAAACAGCCTACTGTTGCATTTCCAGTTTTTCACCCGAGTCGCAACCCCTCTTCAGCTTGGCTACTCTCACTTCTATGTATTGCCATGAGTACTCGATCTTTATTGACCTCCAAAAACTGGAAGAAAACTCGTCTCCAGCTCTTCTTGACCACTACAACTCCAATAACTCCCAAAAACCCTGTTACAAAACCACTCAAGATACCCATGTAAAATGATACTTTTCCAGAATCATCTTCATCCTCTCCTTCATGGTTTCCTGGTGTTGGAACTTGAGAAGATTCATCACCCCAACATTTCTTTGTCACTGGAGCTCCACAAAGTTGATAGTTTCCAGCATAAATCGATGGATCGGTAAGAGTTTGGAGTTGATTTCCAGTTGGAATCCTCCCCGACAAGTTATTGTAAGACAAGTTCAAGTGGCTCAAAAATGTCAAGGCTGCCATGCTCGCAGGTATAGTCCCGGAAAGATTATTAGTCGAGAAATCAAGAGAAGTCAATGACTTCAAGCCTCCAATCCTTTCAGGAATGCTGCCAGTAAGATGGTTGTGTGACAAATTGAGACCAACCAATACAGAAAGAGCAGTTAGCTCTTCAGGTATGTCCCCGACCAACTTATTACTTGAAAGGTCCATGTTAACTACAAATAACAACGTTCCGGAATATTCAAGCTCTACTCCTTTCATAACCTGCACCATGTTCGTTTCAAGCCGCTCTCCGAAATAATCAGCAAGGAACAGGCTGACCTTTTGGACAGCCATTCCAGTGAGATTGACAAAACAACGAGGAATACTTCCCGTCAAACTATTGCCAGCAAGGTCCAATATTTGAAGATCAGAGAGATGGCACAATGCTGAAGGAATTCTGCCACTCAACTTATTTTTGTGGAGTCGAAGAACTCTTAAATTTGTTAGGTTCTCTCCGATCCATTTGGGTAGGTTCCCAGAGATTCCATTTTCACCAACATCTAACACAATTAGACTAGTGCAGTTGCTCAAATCCAAAGGAAGCTCACCATAAAAATTATTGTTGTTCAATTGCAACCATTGGAGCGAAGAAATGTAACCAAAGGAACTAGGAATAACCCCTGTTAGCCTGTTGGCTGATAATTTTACAGCAATCAGTTCTTGAAGATCCTTCCAACAGTTAGGAACACTCCCCTGCAACCTATTTCTGGAGAGATCTAGAACTGCTAATATACTGCTTATCTTGCACAGTGCTTCTGGTATCGAGCCATTCAAAAGGTTGTCACCAAGAAGCAAAGTTGCTAAAGAAGGCATCAGATTAGTAGTGATATTATGAGGAAGAGGTCCTGAAAGCAAGTTACTGGAGAGATCTGCTACTTCTAAGCTGAGAGGAAGATTGGAAACCGGTCCAGTGATATGGTTGTGGGAGAGATCTATTTCTGAGACATGCATGTCACGGAGCCAGCTCGGCAGAGCGCCAGAGATGCTGGCATTGGAGAGATCCAGTAGATCAACATTCTCATGTGATCTTAACCAAGCTGGAAAAAGTGGCCCGAGTTTACACGATCCCATTTTGATGTAGTTCAGTTGGAAAGGCGGTATCCACCCTGATCGCATCTTGAATGTCAACATGAAGTTCGAATCTGTACGCAACGATTTCAGCATGGAGAGATTAGCAAAATGACCTTCAGAAACTACACCTTCCAGGGAATTGGAGGAGACATCCAAATCTTCAAGTTTGGAGAGTTGTCCAAGTGAAATTGGAAGGGTCCCGTTCAACTGATTGAAACTTAGACCTAATTTTCTTAAGGCTGTCAATCTTCCTAGAGATGATGGGATGGGTCCTCTCATCTGGTTATCACCAAATTGTAATTCTTCCAATGCTAAAAAAGTCCCTAGTGACACTGGAACTGTACCACTAAATAAGTTGCTACTGAGATCGAGGCGTTTCAGATGTTTAAGCTGGCCCTGTAAAACCTCTCTGAGAGTACCACTGAATTTATTATCACTTAAATTCAATATCTCTAAATCATATGCAACACATCCAGCAGAAGAATTGCCGCTAATAGGTCCTAATATCTCTTCCTTGAGTTTGTTCGACGACAAATCCAGAGATTTCAAATGACATCTATTCAGCAAGATCGTTGATAACCCGCCCTGGATGTGACTAAATTTATTTCTGGCAAGGTTGAGTTGGACAAGGGTCTTACGGCTTTCACCCATGAAGAGAGGGACAGATGAGTTAAACATGTTATCCGAAAGATCAAGGACTCTTAGGGAAGTCAAGTTATGCTGTAAGAAGTCAGGGAATTTTCCTTCAAACTGGTTGGCACTAAGATCCAGGTGTTGGAAGTTGGACAGAGTACTAGAGTTGAAATAATTAAAATGAGATAGATGAGTATTATCAAGTCCACACTGTGACATGCGCAACTCTTTTAAAGAAGGAAGCATGCTGAGTGCCTTCATCAGATTTTGTACCTGACCAAGATCCATATTGCTAAAATCAAGTCGTTGCAACAATGAAAGGCGAGTAAGCCATGTCAGATCATCCCCAGTCGATATTTCTCCCTGACTAAGAGCAAGAACCTGCAAGCTAGAAAGATTTCCGAGTTGATGGGGAACAGGTCCACTCAACCCTGTACCAGATAGATTAAGATATGTCAGTTGTTTCATCGATCCAATGAAATTTGGAATCGGGCTGCCTTGAAAGCTATTTCCACTCAAATCCAAGTATTCTAGATATTTCAAGTTCAGCAGACATGAGTTTATGGCACGACCCTCTAAGTATTTGCTAGACATGTACCAAGGGCTGCCGTAATTATTTCGGAGATCAAGCTTGATAACATGCCCTTTATTTTCATCACAGCCAACACCATTCCATGTGCAACAATCTTTTCCAACCCATGATGAGAGTCGATGGAAAGAGTCATCGAGAGTGTCTTTGAAGTTGAGAAGAGCTTGTCTCTCTCCTTCAAAACAACCCAAGGTCAGGTTTTCAGTACCCAAACTGATAATTTTGAGAAATTGAAGTCTTCATTCATAAATTTCAACTTACAAGAAAACAAAGAGAGAGAGAACAACTACATCTGAAAGAGGGCAACAGGAATTCAAAAAAAAAATTACACCACCTAACAAAATAACAGCCTATTTAAACTTCTACATAAAACCAGAAATTACACTCGACACCCTCCAAGATACTAACTAACAACAATTACAATTAAACCCTTCAAGTTGTAGTAGACTGACTTTTATCATCCCCCCTCAAGTTGAGAGGAGTAAACAGATTTTTGAAACTCAACTTGGAGAGTAAATGAAAGAACTGAACAGATGTCAAAGCCTTTGTGAACAAGTCTGCTGGTTGATCGGAGGAAGAAATATGAACAGTAGATATGACACCTTCCAATATCAAACCACGAACCAAATGGCAATCTATTTCAATGTGTTTTGTTCTCTCATGGAACACTGGATTGGCTGCTATGTGAAGAGCAGATTTATTATCACAATGCAAGGGAACAGGGAGAGTAGGACTAATCTGAAAATCTTTCATAAGAGCAATTAGCCACTTAACTTCGCAACAGGAGTTAGCCATACTCCTATATTCAGCCTCAGCTGATGATCTACTCACAGTGAGTTGCTTCTTACATTTCCATGACACCAGGGAGTTTCAAGAAATATGCGAATCCGACAAGGATCTTCTAGTCACAGGGCGCCCAATCGAATCACAAAAGTCACAAGGAAAAAGAACTTTGACTTGAGAAGAACAGACCTTGGCCTAGGCTACCCTTAAGATATTTAACCACCCTTAGAGCAGCATGCCACTGGTCTTCTGAAGGTTTGTTCATAAACTGGCTAAGTATGTGAACAGAGTAGGAAATATCAGGTCGGGATATGGTGAGATAAATGAGCCTCCCAACCAATCGTCTATACTTGGCTGGATCAGAAAAGGGTAAACTGGTGTTAATAGCTAGTTTATGATTTTGTTCAATGGGAGTTATAGCAGGTCTAGCATTGATCATCCCTGTGTCAGTAACAATGTCCATGGTATACTTTCGTTGGTGTAGACATATTCCAAAGATCGCTCTAGCAATTTCCGGCCAAGAAAGTACTTTAGAGGACCAAGATCTTTAATAGGGAATTTGGATTGAAGAAAGGTCTTGATTTCTGAAATCATCTGAACTTCTGATCCTGTAATAAGCAAGTCATCAACATAGACAAGGATAGCAGTGAATGATCCATGTTTGGTTAAGGTGAACAGGGCATGATCAGCCTGAGATTGATTGAATCCATACTGCAGAAGTGTTGAAGAAAATTTTTCAAACCACTGTCGAGGGGCTTGCTTCAATCCATACAAGGATTTGACTAGCTTGCAAACTACAGGAGAACTGGACTGAGGAAGAGAGTGAGAATACCCCTCAGGTAGATCCATGTAGACTTCTTCATTTAAATCTCCATGCAAGAAAGCATTGGAGACATCAAGCTGAGATATAAACCATTGTTTGATAGAGGCAATAGCTAAGAATATCCTCACTGTTGTCATTTTTGCAACAGGAGCAAAGGTCTCAAAGTAGTCATTACCCTCAGTCTGAGTAAATCCTTTTGCAACAAGTCTTGCCTTGTACTTGTCAATGGTGCCATCAGGTTTGTGCTTGACCCTGAAGATCCATTTGCAGCCAACTGTGTTCTTATTTTCAGGTAGATACTGAACCTTCCAAGTCTTATTGGCTTCCAAAGCTTGTAGTTCACTTTCCATTGCTTGACACCAAAGGGGATCTTGAACAGCTTGTTTGTAGCACTTAGGCTCAGAAACAGAAGAGATATTGCAGCAAAAAGATTTGTATTTAGAAGAGACATTATCATAAGTGAAGTACTTACTGA